>CAUYQG010004090.1:0-18265 GCA_963574415.1 Tarsius wallacei
GCCTTTTTCTCTTGCTGCCTTTAGGATTTTTTCTTTTATACCTACCTTGTTTAGGCAAATTATTATGTGTCTAGGAGTTGGTCTCCGCATTTGTTGTCTTGCAGGGGTTCTCTGAATCTCTTGTGTTTGAATTTTTGCATCAGTGATTAGATGATGGAAGTTTTCTTGAATAATCTCATGGAAGGCTTGTTCCAGTGTGGTCTCTGTCTCTCTTTCTGCCTCAGAATTACTCTTAGGTCCAGTCTCTTGAAGTAATTGCTCATCTCTTGAAGGTTTTGTTCTGTCTTTTTCAGCTTGTTTTCTGTGTTTTTAACAGTTTGGATTAGTTCTATATTTTGGTCCTCAAGCTCTGAGATTCTTTCTTCTGCTTGGCTGATTCTGCTTTCCATGCTTATCAATTTGTTATTTACTTCATTCACAGTATTCTTTATTACTGTCATCTCAGTTATTAGTTCTTTCCTAGTTTCTTCTTGTCTCTCCTCAATTCTTTTTAATCTCTCCATTAATGTCTTGATATCTAGGTTTGTAGTTTGAGACCAGTCATTCTGGGGGCTCTTCATTGTTTGCATTCTGAAGTCAGTTTTCTCAGTGTCTGCCCACCCAGGGGTCTGGAAGAGAGCCATATTCTTTTGGTTTTTCTTCATTTGTGTAGATTTCTCTCTCTCTCCCCCTTTCCTTCTCCTTCTTCAATTCTGTTTTTCAGGGAAGGTGGGGTTGCTTTTGCTTCACTTGTGCAATCTCCTGTTCTTCCTTATGAGCGTCTTCTGGCTTTGTTCACTTTTGAGATTGGAGTGTTGGCTGCAGGCTGTACTTTTTGCCATTTTGAGGTTTAATTGAGGGGGAAGCTGTGTTTCAGGATCTATATGCTGATGCCAACATCCACCAACCGGTGTATGAGTGCACTAGAACCTATTTCCCACTACCTTACAATCTCTCTGTGTAGTGGAATGTAAGCTTGTTTCTTCAACAAAAGGAGGTACAAAAGAGGAAAAATTATGGAGGAAGGGGGGGTCAATAGGAAGTTAGAAAGAGGGAAGAGTGAGAGGAAAACATACATACATACCAACTAACAGGTGAAAAAGAGACATAAGGCCAGAGAGAAGTGAAAAAAACATGCAAGGAAAATTCTCTAAAGAATACTGGTTGCTACACAAAGACAGACCAATAAAATCATGGCTTTTGATGCGTTTTGCCTAACACAAACAGATAGTGTAAGTCAATAAGCAAACAAAAATGAGCAAAACAAAGTCAAAGTGATAAAATCAAAAGTCAAAATAATAAATCAGACTAGCTCTGGAATCTTTCCTGAGTGTCTGAAGTCTCTTCAGCTCTAATCTCCAGCCTCTCCCCTTGCTTTTATTGCAGACAGCCAAATTTACTGCAGCTTGGGTTCCTTCTTTTAGCCTGCTGCCTGGGAAGTCTGCGATGCTTAGTTGCCTTTGTCTGATTCAGCATAGGGGAGGGCCTTTGTCTTCTGTTTAGCGATGTTACCTTAGGAACCGAGGTGAAGGCTGCTCATAGGGGGGTGGGGCAATGCAAATCTCTGCTTGGAGAATGGCCGAGGTGGCAGTTTCACTTTCACAAATCCTTTCTCTCCGCTCATCTGGGTCCCTGGGCAGTCTGCTATGATGGACTGTGGTGGCGTGTGAGGCACCGAGGATCAGCTGCACAGCTGGGTGCTGGATCTGGGGCACCATCAGTGGGCTGGGGTGGAGGAGGAGGTCGGGAGTTCCCTCCTCTGGAGCTAAGAGCCTCCAATCAGCATCTCCTCAAGATATGCTGTTCCCTTATACAAGCATGGTGTCGCACGCTGAGTGCCTCTACCAGGGTGGGCCCAGAGCTCCAGAGCTCCAGAGCTCCAAAGCTCCAAAGGGCAGGCAGTGAGTGCGAGAGTGGCCCTGGGCCACTCACAGGGTATTTCTGCCAGAAATGGAATTGGTATCTCTGAGGGGCGGGTGCCCAGAGCCTCCCTGGGTGACCGGCGGCTTGGTACTGGGTGCTGGGCAAGACTATGTAGACAGGGAGGGAGCCGAGACCCGAGACTCCCGCGTACATGGGAGTCACATATAGTGGAGCAGCAGCAGCTGGGGGCCGCAATATCCGGCCCTGTGTGGGACCGAGAGTCCCCGGGCCTTGGACCAGTGTGGCTGGCAGTGGGCTGGGGGTGGGAGAAGGAAAGCAAGAGTCTTTTTGGGAACTCACATTTGAAGAATCTCACAATTCCACGTATACCTTCGCCATCTTACCGGAACTCCCAGAATTAAAATTTATAACAATTTCTAAACATGCCATTGATTAAGAGTTTGTATCTACCATTACTGGCTTATACCAATCATCCTAGGTATAATAAATATTCAGTATTCAACATAATATCCAATGTATTAAGAGATTTAATTTTTACAGATTTCTTCTTGTTTAATTACTTAAAGTAAATAATTTATTTACTAAATATATAATTATAAAAATATACTTAGCGAGAGGCATCTTGTTTGATGCTGAATGTACAAATGCAAGAAGATATAATAGCCACTCTTATAAACAAAATCTAACAGTATAAGTTTATAGATATTGGTATGTAGTTACATCTATATAATAATTTATATCATATACAATTACTGCTTGCAATTGTAAAATGTTGAGAAAATTTGTAATAATATGAGATAATAAAATGAACATATATTTATATAGGAAAATGTATTTGTAAATTCTGACACAAAAGACATTTCACCATTTTATTTTGAGTGAAAAGCAGAATATAATCAACATTCTTTTAAAGGCATACAGTATACGAAAATGAAAGGAAAATGTTTTATTGGTAGTGATTAGTAATTTTTACAAATACACATTCTTGTGTGTGTTGTCTTTGTATTTTTATATATTTGTTTTCCAAATGGACCGAAATGATAGATATTATAAAATAAAAATAAATATAAATGAGAATTAATTGTAACTATAAAGGTGAAGTTTATCACCTAGAAGTAAATAAGTATGCTTTGTTAGCATTATTTTATATCATTGACTTCCTATTTAGGGTGTGATTTTCAGGAGGGAGGTGGATAGGTGGGTAATAAGGAGAGGTGTCTGCCTCTACATTAGTCTCTGACCCTGTTGTAGGCAATAGGATCTTTCCCAGGAGACTCAGGTGTTAGTCCTGGTTCATAGAAGGGTTTTGAGTTGGCTATGATTTCAGAGATACTCCTAAGGGTCCTGAGTACTGAGATTATAAAACTCTCTTCCCTTTAGCAAATATGCAAGAGCTCTCTAGCCCCATCCCTGTTGCAGATGAGCTTTTCCAATAAATGTGTAATGTAGATGGATAATGATCAGATATGTCTATCTAACAGTTAAGAAACAAGCTACAGCTGGCCTTATTAAGTTGATATTCTCTATCTCACCATTGTAGAAAGACTTTCTGAATGAAAGAGGCCTTTATTGGATCAGGCTGTGTCACATAAGTTTTTAAAATAAACATCAGCAGTGGAAGATTAAAGAAGTGGTGTAAATGATAATTTCCAACCTCAACAATAACTGCATATGAGAACATGGTCTCCAATAATAATATTAATAATAGCCAGAAATAAGGTTGAGGACCAGAATGAAATGCAGATTTATGAAACTGATTACAAAAAGGTGGGCAGATAAATAAGATGACTGTAAGATGGACTTTACATATTTTGAAGGATTTACTGGCTAAGGATTTCTATTTTTAATGCCATTAACAAAACACTTTCCAAAATTTTGACTTTTCCTCTTACTTGTATCTGGACTCCATTAGAGCCAAGACCTGCACACGCACTCTTCCTTCCTCCCTCTCCTTCTCCCCCCTCCCTCCTGTCTTCTCTTCCTTTCTTATTCCTTTTATTTATTTTCCTTTGTATTTATTAATACTTTTAATTTTTCTTCTTCTTTCTTTTTCCTCCTGCATCCCCTCTATCATTTCCTTTTGTTTTTGTAGTCCTATTTTTCTCTTCAGAAAAAGAAGGAAGGAAGGAAGGGAGGGAGGAAGAAAAGGAGGGAGGGTGGGAGAGAATGCAAACTGCAGTATGGTAATTCAGGAGCACGGGTTTCTTCAGCATGAGGTTGACTACAATCATTGCCTTTTCTGTATTTCTGTCAGATCTCCTTCTCTCAACAAATCTTCTTATTGTTCTCATGCCTCCCCCACATGGAGGAGAACAATTGTTGATATCATGGGGTCTTCCTGGAAATCTGTCTACCAGCAGAAAATTTGGGCTTCTTTATTGGTTTAATTCCCATTAGAATACTAGTGACAAAGAAATGCATTTCTCTCCTGAAGATAATTTCTCTCTTAAAGGTCATTTCTGGCTGTAACATATATCATTTTTGTGCATCTACTTTCCTATCTGTGGTATGATACAGTTTGTATATAAGGGTATAAGAGTAAACATGGAAATAATGAATTAATGAAGCATAACTCTTCATTTTGGGACTGATTTTCTAAATATGTATGATTAAAATTGATAATCCTAAAAAAAACTTTAAGAAATTCTGTTGGATTTTCTATTATTACATCTAGTTTCACTTAGGTTTTCATATATAGTCTCATGTTCTGAGTGTATCAATGTCTGGTCTGTCACTGTGTGATGATGTGTTTAAGTAAGGTTTGCTACATCTTCAAAAAAGTCTGAGATCGCAATATACCAAACTTCATGTTTTTGACATTTGTTCTAAGTTTTGTGTGGGTTTTGTGGAATGATTATAAAATATTGCCCAAAACCTCAGAGGAAAACGTATCCTACTGATCTTTCTGCTTGAAGCATGCTCAGTGTGTGCCTATATGTGACTTTGGACTCACATTTTAACATTAGCGTGTTCTTTTTTTTTAATTAAAAAGACAAAATCAAGCTTATTGAAGAGGGTTTGAGCTAAGCATTTCCAAATCGCAATCTTTCTTCAGAGGTGGTCAGCTACTTCTCATCAATGGCAAGATGTTCCACATCAACACGACCACTTTCCACCCAGACACCTTTTTTCTTACAGGCATCCCAGGGCTTGAAGCTTTTCATGGCTGGATTTCCCTGCCTTTTTGCTCTGTTTACTTAATGGCTCTGTTGGGCAATGCTACAATTCTACTGATCTCCTGGTCTGAGCATACTCTGCGCGATCCTATGTTCTACTTTCTAGCCATCTTATCAGCCATAGATCTAGCCCTCTCCACAGCCTCAGTGCCACATATTCTGGGTACCGTCTGGTTTGATGCACATAAAATAGGTTTTGGAGCCTGTGTGGCCCAGATGTTTCTAACACACACGTTCACAGGAATGGAGTCCGCCTTTCTGCTGGCAGTGTCCTTTGACCATTATGTAGCTATCTGTGAACCACTCCACTATACCACTCTTCTGACACCCCCTGTGCTGCCAGGCATTGGTGTGGGTATTGCAATGAGTCCAATACCATTCATGCTGCCCATGTTTGCCTTTCTGTGAGACTCGGACTATTGCCCACTCCTACTGTGAGCACATGGGTATTGCCAAGTTGGCCTGGGCTAACATTCGCATCAATGCCATTTATGGACTTTTTGTAGCTTCTTTTCTTATTTTGGATGTGATACTTGTTGGAATCTCCTACGGCTACATTCTCCGAGCTGTTTTCCGCCTCCCGTCTCGAGATGCTCGTCACAAAGCACTGACTACACAGGTGGGTCACATGTCGGGGTCATGTGTATTTTCTATACACCCTCCCTCTTCTCCTTCCTCGCCCACCGATTTGGCAAAACAATGCCCCGTTACACGCACATTCTTGTTGCCAATCTCTATGTGGTCATCCCACCTGCCCTCAACCCTATTGTCTATGGTGTCAGAACCAAGCACATCCGTGAGTGTGTGGTCCGTGCTTTTATTTCAAAGTGGCGTCTCTTGTTTCACTAGTGGTTGGGGATGTGGATATAACTGACAGAATTTCAATTTTGACGCTTTACTAGGTGATTATTTTCAAAATGAATCTCATATCAAATGATCCTGAAGATCTTAGGGGAACAAATTTTATAGAAGACTTTCTGCTCTTATATTTCCATGTATTCTCTCCATAGTGGTGTTGAATGTTGGTTCCAATTGTAGAGTTAAATAACAGGAGGGAAAAACATCCCACAGAAAGTCCTTTCAGTTTTTAACTATGGAAATTATGTGAAATTTCATTTCTCTGTATTGGAAAATAGGGTAGTATTCCAGAAAATAGGGTAAATTCCAATAGGAATTTGCAGTGTTCTTCTACAGATTTTGTGTAGTCTTATAAAGACATAACTGCACCATATCTCATGGGGAAGTCAGAGGCATTTTTGTAATTATTTTTAAAAATTTACCGTTGACAGAAACTGATATGCACAGAAAAAAGCTGAAATAGAACACAAAGGTGGAATTACTCAGGCAGTTACACACTAATTTACTGATGGCATGTTTACCACCTGATAATACAAAAATAGCTTTACAGTTTTGTGACATGACTAATTGGACCAGAGTAGAAATCTTTAGGGTCCAGAAATTTGGAAAATAGAATAATTGCATTTCAGCAAGGATTATGGGCTAGAGATTTCAGTAAAAACTTTCTGGAAAGAAATAACAGTTGATAACACAATAAATATCTAAATATGGCTGTCTGAAGAATTTAATACCTGTGCTCTTAAGGAAGTATTCTTTTAGACATAGAAACATGAATATAACAGATTTCCCAAGTGTTTTCTTTGTCAAAAGTGCATTCAAAAGCGTTCTCACCAGTGTATCTCCAAATTTGGATGTTTTATGTCATTTTAAGTACACCTCAAGTTTAATAATACTTAAGAATAAAGCACAAAAATGAAGACCATATTTTCACATTAACAAGTTTATTTAATTTTTATGAAATTGATTTAAAACCTCCGCCTCATGTGTGGTCCCCTTACCAACATCACACAGATTTATCAACATTTTCCCCACGAAACTAAATTCACAGTGTCTTATCCTTAGAGGGAAAGTTTACATATATTTACAATTAGTCCAACAGGACTTAAACGTAAGTTACCTGCAAGGAATGATCTTCTTTATTAAAACTTTGACATCCAGTTTTCATGTTCTGACAATGTCTTTTATAGTCAAACTTTTCATTGTCTTTAACCATCAATTTTCCTTTTTTGTTTTCATGCCCTACAACAAAATATAAATATATTTCAAAGACAAAAGCATTGAAGCATTCAATTCATTTTCCCTCAGCTATTTAACCTATATAAAGCCCACAGTATAATATTTACTCTAATAAAAATGGAGATAGGGCTCTGAAGAGCAGATTTCTAAGTAAATAACATTTTTCATGAATAAAAAAGAACAGACAAAATCACACAGTCAAAATGGTTCGATTTAATAAATTTCACTTCAATGCAATAAAACTGATCCTTGTATATGATATGCAGTAGGTGTACAATATAATATTTCAGAGAACGCACAAATTAAGTGAAGAAATTTGGATAGGAAACATAGTAACCCAAGATGGCATTGCAAATGGCCTTAGAAAAAAACTTGCAACCAATATTCAAATGTAAAATTTTACATTGCCAATTTGTAAAGCTATAGCATGATTTTCTTGATCATATATCCCTAAACAATGTTGCAATATCTTCCTCTAGTTTAAGTTTTGTTCCCAAAATCTTTCAAATTTTGAAAAGTTACAACTTGATGACAGCTCATATCGATAGCTTTTCCTAACAAAGTAAGACATAAACAACTTGGGTATGAGGACAGAAAAATAGATACAAATTTCTTTCTACAAATAATGAATGGTGTGACCTGACAAGGCAGGTTTTATTTTAAATATTCGTTTTGTTACATTTTCGGAAGGGGTATTATTGTACTTACATGTTACAGTATTAAGTGAGAGAATGTATTGGTAAGTGTAGAGTTATTTCTAACGTTGTGTAAGTATTATTATTAATACTGTTTGTGTATATTTTATATATTTAAATTTTTATCCTGAAAATGTATTCCAAATATTAGAAACATAAACAATTACTCTTATAGCATCAGTTTTTCAGAAACAACATTACATTTTGTGGTCTCTAAGCAGAAATGTATAGCATCATGTTTAGTATGATAACGAAAATATTTCAATATATTCTGCCAATTTGTCCATGCATAGCAGCTGTCTTTGTGCCACACAGAGACCAGCAGTTTAAACCTGATGCTAGATTTTTGTAGATGTTTCAATCATTACCAGTACTGATGCAGAGACAATATGAAAAAAGAGTAGGAATTAAATATTGGTCAAATGTGCTAAATTATCAAACTTGTATTGATTTTTTAGAATGTAAAGATAAAATTCAATTTCAATAAATATTGCCACTGTAATGTCACTTTGTTGTAAAATTTTTAAAGTCTTGCAAACCTCCTAGAATTAATTAATGGCAAGCCAATGAATCACAACCTTAGTATGATAGATTTATATAAGTGAAATAGATAATATTGCATTAGGTTAATTAGCATACATTTCATAGAAGGCATTAAAGTTAAGCTGTGTAGAAGAATTGATAGAATCTCAATAAGCAGAAGCTGAGTCCATATACTAGGAAAGTCAATCACATGACTTTGGTAAGAGTATAATAGACACTTTTAGTGGCTTACTTCTGAAGCTTTAAACTATGCACTCAACCACATGAGTATAATGAATTTTTTTGTTTTAATCTGGAAGGGATGCTCTGTGAGATCAAGTCAGCACTTGCTGACTTGTTCTGATCTGATCCCTGCCTCATTACTTAACATTCAATTTGTTTAGCTATTATATTGTGACCTTCCATCTGGACTACTGCCTAACATACAGCTGTATTTTTGTTTGTTTCTCTTGGCCCCATTATCTATACACACATACACACACAAACTAAATTAAGAGAGAAAAAAATGCTCTGATAGTTTCTAATAAGTATGGATGTTTTGATCATCAACCTAGAAACATTTTCTATATTCTTGGCAATGTTCTGAGTATTTTACACACTGTATAACGGTACCTTGTTAGCTTTTGTAACTGGACAGATAGTAGAGAGAAATATTCACCAGAATTTTCTAAAGTCACTTTGCTTAATTCACCACCTCACAACACAATGGTTTACAACAAAAAGTAATAGCTTTTCTTGTATAGTGAACTACAGGGTGCAGTTCTGCTTCAGAAATTTGGTCAGGCTGACTTTGTGTCACGTTCAGAAAATTCAACTGTTTCATTGCAGGTTCTCACCTGAAGGAGTAGTTACTACCTCAAGAATATTCTTCACATGAAAAATCATAGAAAGGAAAAAGTTAAGCCAAATCTTGTAATCAGACTTATATAGAGTTTTTATTTTCATCATGTCTGCTAAGACTGCATTGGCCAAGGGAAATCACATAACCAAGCACCAAAACGAGTCAGAGATATACACTCTACCTACAATAAGAAAAGCTGTGAAAATATAAAAAGAAAAATCCAAATTCTTTCAAAATTGTGTTTATAACCACTGGTATAGAAACTGCATTTTCTTAATTTTACTTCTAAGACTATGTATGCATATGTAAACAAATGATCTCAAATATTCTCACTTTACATAGGCATACACTTTATGTGAATCAGCTTATACATTGTTGTTTTACGCATTTTATAAACTTAGAGATGTATGTTACACTGTTGAGATCATCGCTACAAGAACACTTATTTGGTGTTAATTGCTGACACAACATTCTTAGCCTTTACTTTATCCAGTTTCCAGTTTTTCAATTGTTAGTTCTTTACAACATACCTGACTGAGAGCAGAAGTACATGTCTCAGCAACAGCATGGGTCCTGAGGAAAGTCACATAACAACACATCCTGGGAAAGCAGTCAAGAAAAAGAGAGATTAAGTTAGATTGCATTGGGAAAGTAAATTTCAATTCTAAGAGAGATACAGTCTCAGAGAGATACAGTCTCGAGTCATGCTGCTCTTTTAAGAGAGATGTTTTAAAATCATATGAATGGTATTGCATTTCTTATTTAGGGATGTTCCTGTTTGGTCCTTTGGGGCTGATGCTGGATCCTATCATATTGATTTCTTCATTTGTCCATGTGTTTCTTTCTCCTTATATCTTGATTTTTTGCACTCTTTTCATCTTTTTTCCCCCCACATTTCTATCTCTGTCTCTGTCTGTACCTCTGTCTCTTTGCCAATATCTAATGACTTATGACTCAATTTAAAATTGCTATGTTGTTTTCTTTCCTCCTGTCACCAGAGCTCGATCTTATTTGCTTCTCTGAGACATCATTATCTTAGATTTTTTGTGTTCTTATAAGTTATAATTATCTTATCCCATAGAATGGGATAATTTATAATGAACATACATTTACTTCTCGCAGTTATAGTTATGGGTGCTAGGAAGTCCAAGATCAAGCAGCTGGCTTCTTGCCAGGGTCTTCTTACTGCTTCATACCGTGGAGGATAGTGTCACATGGCAGGAAGACATAAATCACATGGTAGAAGGGGGAGGAAAGAGAGAGAACAAAAGGGAGCTGACCTCATCCTTTTAAATTACCTCCATCCCAATATAACAAACTCACTCCTGCAGTAATGAGTCCACTCCCACTCTAACAGCACTAATCCATTCATGAGGTTGCAGTTCTCACTGCCCAATCACTACTACCTCTTAATACTATCACCATGACAACTACATTTCAACATGAATTTTGAAGGGACAAACATTAAAACTGCCTTTAAATAAATGTCTCTGATTATTTCTTGGTACATCAATGTCCCACTAATTATGTGTATAATACTCACAGAATAATAAGACTACTGATGCCAAAAGGGAACCATAAAAAGTCGTTCTGAATATAAATGCTAAATATCACTAGCAAGACCAGGTCAGTCATAGTGGCTATCAAGTTATGTTCCTGACTTCAGAACAGAACTGAAACCTGCTTGTGAATGAGAATCTCTATGATCTTTGAGTATAGTGAAAATATGTGTACACTGTATGTAGAGACAGTGCAGCTATTGGGAGGCAGTGATTGCACGTAGCCCACCAAGAAAGATAATGCTAAGATCCTGCATGATGAATGTAATCATTGTAAGCTATTAAAGCAGCATTTTAATGAATGAACACAAATACAACTCACCCTAAAATTGCCTGAAACTTAATCATTTATTATTATTATTTTTAATTTTTTAATTTTTTAATTTTTTTTGAGTTGGAGTCTCACTTTGTCGCCCAGACTGGAGTGCAGTGGCTGCTCCCGGCCACCGCAGCCTCGACCTGCTGGGCTCCGGGTATCCTTCCGCCTCAGCCTTCCGAGTAGCTGGAACTACAGGCGCGTGCTACCACACCTGGCTGGGTTTTGATTTATTGTAGAGATGAGGTCTCACCAAGTTGCCCAGGCGGGTCTCGAACCCGCAGGCTCAGGCAATCCACTCACCTCAGTCTCCCAAGGTGCAGGATTACAGGCTAAGCCACCGAGCCTGGTGAAACTTAATCATTTAAAATTAACTACATTTAATAAATACTTAGGATCCGAAAATTAACTTTTATTTGTTGGATTTCAGATTTTCTTTCCTTAAGGAGATTTATTGATTTTCATATAAAACCTCTTCTTTACTGTATATTTATTCTTATTTCAAAAGCATAAAATAAGAAATTTATTCTCATATTTTTGCTGCCAGAAATATTTGTACAAATATTATTTACTGTTTCTACTATTTACTCAACATTTACTTTACGTGCAAGATATACTAATAATTATTATAACCACTATATATGTGCACTGCACTATAAAGATACAAATAAATTTAAGGCTTATAATGTTATATCTCAGTTATACAGCCCTTGGTTATAAAAGATAAAGATTAATATTCCTAATAATTTTTCAAATGTTTTTTACATGTCTACAGAAAAAAATCACATAGACTTTGGCCTTTATTCAGTTAATATGGCAAATAACTTATACTGCTTTTGAATTGTTGAAACAACCTGACATTCCCTGGATGAATTCCAATGTTTTCAAGGTGGTTTTTGAAATGTATTCATCTATTCAGTTTGCTATGAAGTTTTACACATATTTCATGAGAGATATTTGTCAGATTTTGAAATTAGAATAATACTGGTCTCATAACATTAGTTAAAAAGTATTCTCTTTAATTTTCTGAAATACTTTGTGTGGAAGAGCATATATTTTTTGAAACTTAGATAAACTGTATTAGATAAGCAATCTAGTCTGAAGTTTATTTTTCTAAATAGCCTGTGGATCAATAAAGGAGTCAAAGAAAATTTAGTGTATATAAGAAAATATTTTTATGGAACAATAATTAAAATACTTCATAGCTATATTTAGGAATGCAGTTAAATTAATTTTTAGAGTAAAGATTTAGCACTAGCTGTCATAAAAAGTGAGAAATATATCACTGAACTCAGAGTTTCGCTTCACTTTAAGGAAATAGAGAAAGAAGTCTCGAAATCTAGATATAAACTGTGGAAAGTAAATAATAAAAAAGGAATCAATCAATGAAGAATAAACTTAAAGAAATAAAGAGAGAAATCAATAAATATAAAACCTGATTTTTAGAACAAGTAAACGTAATTAATATGCCTCTAGAGGAATTGATAAACAAAAATGAGAAAGCTTTACAAATTGCAATTCCACAAATGAGAGAAGTGACATACCTAGTGAAACTACTGGTACTAAAAGGAAATAAAACAGCCTTATGAAAATAAATTCCACAAACTGGATGAAATGGAAAAAAATCCCTTCAAAGACACAAGCTACCAAATTTTACTCAACAAATACAGATTAATTGAATTGGTTTATCTAATAAATCATTAAAATTAACGAACACTTTCCCACAAAATAAACTTCAGACTAGATTGCTTATCTAATACAGTTTATCATCTAGAATATATAAACCTTCACAACTCAACAAAAAGATGAACAACCCATTTAAAAAAACAGAAAAGATACCTGCACATGTATGTTTGTTGCAGCTCTATTCATAATAGCAAAAACATGGAACCAACCATGTTGCCCATCAAAGCTGGACTGGATAAAGAAAATGTGGTACATATATACATTGGAGTATTATGCAGCCATAAAGAAGGACAAATATATGGACTCTGGAGCAAGTTGGAAGGATTTGGAGTCTATCATACTCAGTGATCTATCACAGAAACAAAGAACTGAGTACCATATGTTCTCACTTATAAGCAGAACTTGAACAATTATAATGCTATGAGAAAGCGTTTGGCAGTAATGGGATACTGTCAGGGGAGGGGAGTGGGATTGGCAGTTGAGGGAAACTGCTAGGGGCAGGAGGGGCATACCTCGTCAACAAGGGTACCTGCAGAATCAATGTTTGTATACCTAACCCTGAATTGTACCCCACATCTTTATAATAAAAAGAAAAATAAAAAAATGAATGAATTTTTAAAATTCTCAATAAAATACACAAATAACTAACAAGTACATTAAAAGATGCTGACATCACTCATCATTAGGAAAATTCAAATCAAAACTATATTGAGATACAGTTTAATACATACAAAGATGTCTACAAAAAAAGATGTGAATGTGGAGAAATTGGAAGCTTTTTGCATTGTTGATTGGAATGTAAAATGGTGCAGCTGCTGAAGAAAATGTGAATTTCATCAAAAACTTAAGAAGAATAGTGCTGTTAGGCCACAAATTCCTTTCTTAGATATATAACAAAAACAGTGGATAAAGAGGAACTTAGATATTTATACATCAGTGTTTGCAGCATAGCTCACAATAGCCAAAAGAAGGAAACAATTCATGAGTCTATAAACAGGTAACAAATTTTTAAAATGTGTTGTACATTATAAAAGGAATATTAGTCAAGCATAACATTTTTGAAATATTTAACTCACAAGCAAAAATTATAGATATCCAAGATATAAAATGTAATTATTTGATATGATTATCATGACTTAGTTAATTAAGACTTCTATTACCACCCATATTTACCATTATGTGTGTATATTTTGGTATGTATGGGGGGGGTCTGTGTGTGTGTGCAGGTTTGATAGGACACTTAAAATCTGCTGTTTTAAAACATAAAATTTCAAGTGAACAATACAGTATTTTAACTATAATACATTAGATCTCCAGAACTTATTCATCCTATAGCTGAAATTGTATACCATTTGACCCACATCTTCCCTTTCTCCTATCCCTCAGCCATTGTAAACCACTGCTGTACTTTTTAATTTTATGAATTCAACTTTCAAAATTCCACAAATAGGTGAGATAATGTAGTGTTTGTCCTTCTGTGTCTAGTTATTTCACTTAGCATAATGTCCTCCAGTGTCATTTATAATATTGGTAATGACAGGTTTTCTCTTTATTCCATTGTGTCACTGTGTGTTTCTATGTGCATATATATCCATATATACACATAATGTGTGTATACATATATAAGTATGTGTAGGTGTGCATTTCAGGAAGGACTTTAAATACATACATTCTAGAATAAAACATAAAGGAAAAGCTCCTTTACATTCATCTTGACAATGATTTCTTTGATACAACAGCAAAAGTACAAGCAAGTAAAACAAAAAAGAACAAGTGGGATTACATCAAAACAAAAATCTTCTGAGCAGCAAAAGTGACAGTCCACAAAATAAAAACTTACAAAATGAGAGAAAATATTTGAGATAGAGGTTAATATCCAAAATGTTAGGAAACATATAAGACAGTAGGAAAAAAACTATTTTAAAAAAGATGATCCATGCTACAATATGGATGGAACTTGAAAACATTATACTTAGTAAAATACGCACATATAAACTAAAAATAAAAGAGAGGTACAGGGGTTGAGATAAGTGAGGAAAAGAGAGTTATTGTTTAATTGGTAGAGCTTCTATTTGTGGTAATAGATACGTTTGAAATGATATAATAGTTATGGCTATCCTACATTATGGATGCTACTAAATCCACTGAATTTATACTTAAAAGACCAAAAATGACATATTTTATTTCATGTATATTTCACTACAATAAAATTATTGAAAATTAGTAAGAACATTATGTAAAAAACATATTTCTATATACTGGCAATAAAAAATCCAAATTCAAATTAAGGAAACAATTTTATTTACAATAGCATCAAAAATAATAAAATATATAGGTATACATTTTATAAAAATATTTAAATATTTTACACTAAATAAAGCAAATTAAATGGCTGAAATTTGTATATCAGTCAATAGAGTGATTATCCAATTAATAATATATTTAATATTTTAAGTATATTAAAGAAGACAAATAAATGCAAAACATTCATGGTCATGAATGAGAAGTAATACTGTTAAGATGGCAACATTATTCAAATTGATCTACAGATTCAATACAATTTCTACCAAAAAAAATCTCAGTGTTGCTTTTTGCAAAAATATGCAAGCTGATCCTCCAATTTATGACGAAATACTAAGGACCCAGAATAGTCAAACAATCTGGAAGAAGAAGAACAAAACTGAAGGGCTCATACCTCCAGATTTCAAAACATACTACATTATGAAGATAAAGTGGAACTGGCATAAAGGTAGACAGACAGACCAGTGGAAAGTGATTGAAACTCTTGGGTGAGAGGAGTTCTATGGGTGTCTAGAAACAGATGGGAAAATAATATTTTTTAAACAAATTATGTTAAGTCAATGGACATTCATAGGCCAAGCATAAAATTGTAATATATCATTATAAACAGCAAAATAAAGGAATATATAAATAATTCAAAATGGATTATCGACCTAAATATAAGAGTCAAAATAATGAAACTCTCAGTAGAAAACATAGGAGTCATCTTCATGACTTTATATTAGGCAATTTTTTCTTAGTTATGACACAAAAAAGTAGAAGAAAAATAGGATAAATATATAAAATGAACTAAGTTAAATTTAAGACTTTTGAAAATTATATCATCAAGAAAGTAAAAGTACAGATCAAAAAATGGAAGAAAATATTTTTAAATTGTGTTTCTAAAACAGCAATAGTATTTAGAATATATAAAACATTCTTGTAAAAAAATAATGAAAACACAACAAACACAAAACTGGGCAAAAATTTTTAATAATGTTTTATCTAATATCTAATAATGTTTTAATAATGTTTTATATAATTAGATTTTTGAGCAACAACGGTGACACACAAAGAATAAAACCTGTCACATTTATATATTTAGTGGGTGGTATACCAGGGAAGATACATGGCTCTCAATGCTTGTTGATTCCTCAAAAACACAATTTTGCTTATTCTAGAGGTATGTTGAAAAAAGTAAATGGAAATCTTTTTAAAAAGTTTAATGAGTTGTCTTTCTGTAAGAAGTCACTTGTAGAAAATTAAAGAGTGATTAAAGTATTGCTGAATGACAGTCTTTTTTAATTGACAAATAGTAATTATACATATTTATGAGGTATATAGTGATGTTTCAATACATACAGTGCATAATGATCAGATCAGGGTAATTAGCATACCCATCTTCTTAAACATTTATCATTTGTTTGTGTTTGGAATGTTCAATATTCTCCTTCCAGCTATTTTAAGCCATGTAATACATTATTGTTAACTATAGTTATCCTACAGTTGTATAGAACTTAGTTTATGTTTTTATAGGAAAAGCATTTAGTTTTTACTAAGAACAAATAGTATAGACCCCCAAACAAGTTTTAAAAAAAATGAGATTTGAATTTCACATACACACTGTACCACGTTATATTTACTGTGTAATATAGTTAATGGAGCTTCATATTACTGAGAATTGACTAAAGATTAAAACATAAATGTTTACCATGCACTCATAGTTTAGAATCTAGTGATATAAGGTAGGAAATTAGCTGGTGATATTAATATCTTGAGAAAAGCATGCAACTTAGGGTAACATTGTGCAAAAATAGCCTTAATCCAAGATGACATGCATCTAAAAATATAACAAAAACTGTAAACAAATGTATCATGAAAGCATCGTTGACTATGGCATAAAGGATTAAAATAAAATGGTGTCTGAAAATGCATATATATGAATTGTTGTAATCTTATTTACAAAGTCTGCACCTATCTTGGACAAAACTAAAATAATATAAGATCATTATAGTACAACTTTATATGACAAGAATTGCTAGGTATTTTATTTTGAAAAGTCAATGAGGAGTTGGAGTGTCTGTAATTTACTTCTTGGGAGTGAACATTTTGATAACACCCTCTCTTATCTGTTTAGTCTTCACGCCATAGACGATAGGGTTAAGAAGGGGTGGAACAAGCAGGTAAATGTTGGATAACAAAATGTGCACATAAGGAGCAACAATGAAGCCAAACCTGTGTATGAAGGGTATAAAAAATGTGAGAATATAGAACTGGAGAAAGACAAATATGTGGTCTGTGCACATGTTGAATGCTTTGAATCGAGCCTCCTTCTGCGGCAATTTGAAGACTGCCTGGAAGATAAAGGAATAGGACAGGAAGATGAAGATCATGTCAAATCCAAGGACTGAGAAAGCCACAAACAGTCCACATGCTTTATTGACTCTGACATTTTCTGCAGCCAGTTTTACCACCGCCATATGCAAACGGTAAGAATGAGAGATGACTATGGTCTGGAAATGTTTCAGGCGCAACTTAATCAGAAGTGGACACATGATGATGATGACAGATGCTCGAATGGTTACCACCATAAGAATGCTGATGAGCACCTTCTTAGTGAGGATAGCAGAATGCCTCAGGGGGTCACAGATGGCCACATATTGGTCGAAGGCCATGGCCAGGAGAATGCCAGACTCCATGCACTGGAAAGTATGAGTAAAATACATCTGGATTAGACAGGAGTCAAAGTGAATCTCCCTTGATTGCAACCGAAAGATCTCCAGCATTTTAGGAATAATGCGTAAGGTCAGGCCAAGGTCAGTAGCTGCCAACACAGCTAAAAATATATACATGGGTTCATGGAGACTACGCTCAGTACGGATGATGGTGATGAGGAGGCCATTTCCAATAACAGCCAGAATAAAAGACATGAAGAATGGGATCCCAAGCCGGGCTCGGTGGCTCAGCCTGTAATCCCGCGCCTTTAGGAGGTTGAGGTGAGTGGATTGCCAGAGCCCGCGGGTTCGAGACCCGCCTGGGCAAGCGAGACCTCATCTCTACAATAAATCAAAAAATTAGCCGGGCGTGGTATCGCACACCTGTAGTTCCAGCGACTTGGAAGGCTGAGGCAGAAGGATCGCCAGAGCCCAGCAGGTCGAGGCTGCGGTGGCCGGGAGCGGCCACTGCACTCCAGTCTGGGCGACAGAGTGAGA
>CAUYQG010004091.1:0-52382 GCA_963574415.1 Tarsius wallacei
GCCTGTAGTTCCAGCTACTTGGAAGGCTGAGGCGGAAGGATCGCCGGAGCCCAGCAGGTTGAGGCTGCGGTGGCCGGGAGCGGCCACTGCACTCCAGTCTGGGCGATCGAGTGGGACTCCAACTCAAAAAAAAAAAAAAAAGAGAATACTGTAAGTAAATCTCTTCCCATACAATTGATAAACTTAAGAAAAATTGATGAAAGTCTTGAAGGACACAAACTATCAAAACTTATTCAAGAAGAAATAGAACATCTAAATAACTTTTTATCTATTAAGGAAGTTGAATCTGTAGTCAAAAACTTTTCTTACAAGCAAAGCTTCAGATCTTGATGGTTTCACAGGTTAATTTAAATATGTAAGGAAGAGATAACACCAATTTGCTGCAATGTCTTCCAGAAATTTTTTCTAAATTAAATTAAATTAAAAAATTTATATTGATGCAAAGCAATTATACATACTTATAGGGTACATAGTGATGTTTTAATATATACAGTGTGGCGATCAGGTCAGGATAATTACCATGTCCATTATCTCAAACATTTATCACTTCTTTGTGTTGGGAACATTCAATATCCTTCTTCTAGCTATTTGAAACTATATAATGTATCGTTATATAGTTAACTGTAAAGTTAATGTTAACTATAGTCATCTTACTGTGCTATAGAACACTACAACGTATTCCTTCCATTTGGCTGTAGTTTTGTATCCTTTACTAAATCTCTCTCTATCCCTCTCTTCCTCCTATCCTTCTCAGCCTCTAGTATTCTCTGTTCTACTTTTTTACTTCTATGAGATCAACTTTCTTAAGCTTTAACATATGAGTGAGAACATGCAGTGTTTAACTTTCTGCTCCTGGCTTATTTCACTTAACATAATGTCCTTCTGAGAGATTCTTGGTCAAATTCTCCTTTGTATGCCTAATATTCCTTTAACGTTCACCATATATTTGATGATTCAGTCACCTCTTCTTTGGGGAAAAAGAAGCAAGTAATACATCACTACAGTTAGCTATTGTTTTCAAGTTAAGTCACATCAAGACTTGCATATACTTTTCCCAGAAGGTAAATTATATATTGTTATAACATAAGGAATGATAATGCTCGCCAAGTATTAAAAAATTATGGTAGCTTGATCTTTGTGGTAAGTTTATAACATCTACTTCAAATGTGAGAACGAAAGGATGATTGAATGTCATCATCGTCAATCATTTCTAGTCTAGGAAGTTTTAAAAAGATGACAAGAACATTCCCACCCTACTTTGTAGCGGTTGTCTGGTTGTGGGCCAGACCTTGATGCCTGCTCCCCTCAAAGCCTGGGGAGTCCAGGCTGTTTGGGTTCTTGAAATAATTCATCTTACAAGCAAAAGGCTAAAACCCATGAGTAATATCTAAATGTTGAGTAGTCTGTGTAAAGTCAAGGCCAAAGTGGTGGTAACAAACAATTTATTGGCTCGTCTCTAGGTCAGTCAATGGTTCAGACCTGCAGAGACTGGTCTGTAATGTCTATGTCTCTTATAGTCCTGAAATGTCTGCCTCCTTGATTAATTTAAAAGAAACACAATTCAGTCTTGCCCCAAAGATTTTGGCATGTGTCTGAAATACCAGGCTAGACTGCTGGGGAAGGAAAAAGCAAATATAGCCAGGTGCATTGCTTGACAAGGGAAGACCAAGAGAATTACCAGATCAGGAGAGTGACTAGGGTACAAAGAAATCCAACAGAGGAGGACAGGCAAGTTCTCAGAGAATGATTGTCCCGGAGATAGTTGAGAAGCCCAAATTGTGAGGGGCTTTTTAATGCTGTGGATGAGGAGCCAAAATAAAACCATCGAAGAGACCTGGGATTCCAGAGAGAGTAAGGGAGGAAGTGGAAGAACTAAAGGATTTAATAATGAACTGAAGGTGGCAAATTAAGGAAGAATTGGAGCATAATATCTTCTCGATTGTGAACCTGAGGATCTCTGAGGATGGCAATTGGAAGTGACTGGATAAATACCTTTTGCAAAGAAATGTGGCTAATTTGGTTTTTGACATGAAATGTCCTCTGAACAGTTGGAGAAATGGTGAAAAAACACCCAGACTGCTAAAAATTTTAAAAAAAAGAAAAGCAATTGGGGAAGTTTGGAGATTGAGATGGCTAAGCTATACATTTTGGACAGATTTGAGGTAGGAAGATCACAGAGATGAACACTGAAAGTTTTAACTTGCATTAGGTAAGTTTTGGGGTAGCTCAGAAATTGTAGGTGGAAATGTAGCTATTGTTTGTCTGCTGAGAGAAGGTTCCTGGGAGATACTGTATTGTGCTGCATAACAACATTTTGGTCAACAATGGGTCACATATATGACGGTGGTCTCATAAGATTAAAATACCATATTTTTACTGTACCTTTTCTACGTTTCTATACACAGATACCTACCATTGTGTTACCATTGTCTAGAGTAATCAGTACAGTAACATGTTGCACAGATTTATAGCCTAGGTATGTAGTAAGAACAATAAGCTAGACCATGTAGCCTAGGTGTGTAGCAGGCTACACCATCTAGGTTTGTGTAAGTACACTCTACAGTGTTCACACAATGACAAAGTCACCTAAAAATGCCTTTCTCAAAACTATCTCTGTCATTAAGTGACTCATAAATGTTGGCGGAAGAATAAGAGAAATCACTTCACTGAAGTGTTACTGGCTTGAGCTTGAGCTCAGAGGTCTATTCTGTGATGGGGTCTTCTCCATAGGCTCTCAACTTTCTATTGATTTCTTTTCTTCTTCTGGAGGTTTTTGGGAGAAGCCATAGCTAGTGCTGCTGATATATGCTTCTTTGGCCCCAACCTTCCACTCCAATATGGGCTTCCTTAAAAAGAATCATCAGGAGTGGAAGGCGCTCTATGGGAGAAGATCTAGAGAGAGGAAGGCATGCTAGTTGGGAATAAAGAGAGAAGCAATAGATTCATAGTCCTGGGTTAATTGCTGTCTGGTGGGAATGTACTTCCTGATGTAGGATTATCCAGATTAGGGAATGGAGTGTAGACAAGAACAGGTTGAGTAGTGGATGCTTTTTTCATACCAACTAAGAAATCTTTGACTGTATTTCTTTTGTTATAAGGAATCTCCAAGAGAATAGGCCAAAATGGGTATGAAAGAGAAATATATGGGCCAGAAAGTAAAAAAGAAGTAAAAGGAAAGAAGGCACTAGTTCTATATATGGAACGAGAGGAATGGACTTGGCTTAAGGATGGGGTTACAATGGGAAAGACTCAGCCCAACTGCCCTTGGCAATGAAGACACCAGAGGGAAATGGAGTCCCAGGGACAGATCTCAATATGACCAGTGGAAAGAGGAGCAAGTCATGTAGCTGTGTCACCGAAGTGGTAAATACTTTCTCCCAAGGTGTCAGTGGGCTTGGAGCTAGGAGTAGAAGGCCCAATTTGGCCTTGAGTCCAGCTAGCTTCTCTAGTCCAATGCCACCAGTTACAAAACCAATATTTGATCCGTTTTGGAGGCCTGAGTCTATTTCTCAGGTTGCTCAGAACTCAGTGCACAGAGTGATGGAATAGCCTAAAAAATGTCCAGCTAAGTTTTCCGTGTGACAGGCTCTGTTCGAGGTTCACTACATGTGTCATTTTATTTAAACTTCTCAACAGCCCTGTGAAGTTAATTTCATCTCCACTTCACAGATAAAACATGTGAGGCTCAAAGAACTTCAGCAACTTGTCCATGGATCATGAGTCAGAATGGAAACTAGAGCATAGATCTGCATAACTCCAGAGAGTCTGCTCTTAAAGTTTCCATGATACCACTTTCACTGAAGTGTTATTAGCTCGAGCTCAGGGGTCTGTTCTGAGATGGGACCTTCTATACAGGCACACAGCTTCTTGTTAGCTTCTTTTCTTCTTGTGGTTTTCAAGAGGAACCATAGGTATTGCTGCTGATATGTGCTCCCTCTGGCCCAAACGTCCATCCTTATATGGGCTTCCTTGAAAAGAACCTTCAGGTGTGGCTCGAAATTCAAAGACTCGTAAGAGTGGGAGACAGAGGACTTTTTTAAAAAACAAAATCACACTTCTGTTGCTGTCTTCTTTTGTTAGGTGTGTTTGGCAGCTGACACTGAGAACTGAGAGGTGCAGAATGTAGCAAGTGGAATGATGTGACCAAATCTCCTTATTTTCGGGCATGAAGGGAAAGGTGATTAAGACGGAACTGCTCATGCTAGAAAGCTTCCTGTCCTGCAAGGCATACATCCACTCAGTCACTCATTCAGTTGATCAGCTGGTCAAGGAACAAACTCTGAACATCTTTTGTGAACAGGCCCTATACTAGAGTCTGAGGATAAAAGACAAGAGTGGGCAGGTGTCGTGGCTCATACCTGTAATGCCAGCACATTGGGTGGATGAGGCAGGAGGATGGCTTGAGTCCGAGGGTTCATGACCAGCCTGGTCAACATAGCGAGACACCATCTCTACAGACAAATAAAAAAATCAGCCGAGTGTGGTGGCCTGCCTCTGTAGTCCCAGCTGCTTAGGATGCTGGATTGCCTGAGCCCAGAAGGTCAAGGCTGCATTGAGCCGTGATCATCGTGATCATGATACCACACTACAGTCTGGGAAACAGAGTGAGACCCCAACTCAAAAAAAAAAAAAAAAAAGGAAAAAACACGGGTGATAATAACAATAGCAATAAGAATAGCAGCATCAGCTGATGTTTCTTGATGTAACAGGCACTTGTGCCAAGAGGTTTCATATGTGTTAGCCCCATTTCCACTTTTACATGCTCAAGTGCTGCACAGAGAGGGTAGTCCCAGGTCACAGAGCTTTGAAAATGGGGAAGACACATAACAACCTTATTTATCCTTGAGGAATTCATAGAGTGTAGACCAATATGTGAAAAACAATTTACAGTCAACAAGCATATTTTTGGAAATAAAGAGAATGGAAAGACTTCAAAAAATAAGTTCCTTTATATTTCATCAAATTTGCCAAGAGGCAATGAACCTGGGCCTCTTTCTGCTGCAGGATGAACGTCCCCTGCTTCTTCCGGGAATCTTTAGTGCTACAGGTGACGCGATGACTTGAATTGCCTGTGGAGTTCCAAGCTCGCCCCAGGCTGTCCTGGCCTGGGGAGTGGATCCTGCCTGGCACACCTTGGTAATCTGGAGCAGGTAGATGGGCTGCATGAGGGAAGGAAAGGTGCAGCCGTGTACTGTCCTCCATGCCAGGAACATCCATTACCCTGTCTGCCTGCTCGGGCCAGAGCCGATGCAGCTGCTATGAGGCCGTACACGACTCTCAATGTCACCTCTCCCAGCTGCACAAAAGCATTTTCCCGGTTCTTTACTGGTTTGCTTGGCTGGAAGGAGGGGTCAAGGCACGAGTGGCACGCTTCTTGTTGAATTTCTTTTAGTCAGTTGCCTAATAGCCACTGTTCTTTTTCTCAGGACCATACTGCATTCAGGAGCCTCAATTTCCCGTAAAGCAGCACGCATTGAGTGTCCCTTCGATATACTTCTGTATCCCGGGGTGGGCGCACCAGCCTCCTGTTTGCGCAGGCTGGGAGGCTGTGTGGTGCAAATTGATTGCTAAGTCCTCATTTCCCCTCTGCAGGCCTCTGAAATTGCAATCCATGTGGGATGACAGTGTGTGGGCGGATGAGGGGCGAATTGGTGAGTGCCGTGTGTGACAAGTGCCCCCCTTGTGTCTGCTTTTGAATGTGCTGTCCTGAAGCTAATGACACTTCTCAATTAAGGTGCAGTTTTGCTGGCTGTCGCCTTGTCCTATTGTTCAGGCCACTTGACTCTGTCAGGTGGCGAGGAGGGGGTATGTGGGGAAACAAAATTCCCTCACTGCTCCCAGGTAGTGAAGCCGGTTCACATTCTGAGGGGCTCTCAACTTTTCAGAGTTGGAATGGCCTATCTCTAGATGAATGCAAAGAAAGACGGATCTCTAGTCGGATGCAAAGAAAACAAAGTCTTTCAGCCCTGGCTGCATTCTCTATCTGCACGGTGAGTCACTGTGCCCATAGTAATGGCTTGCCTTGTGAGCCACTATCAAGTGTGTGCGTGTTTTTCTTTTTGAGAGATGACAGTTCCCAAGTGAAAGGACACTTCAGCTCTGATAAAACTTTCCTTCTATTGTTTGAGTTTTGTGTTTGTTTTCTGGCAAGGCCCACTGCTGCCTGAGCATTGAGTGCAGCGGAACATTTTCCATTTTTGTATGGTGAGGCCAGCCAGGGTCTTTAGGGGGTTCTTACTAGTATTGCCTGAAGCGAATACCACAGCTCAATAGCAATTTAATATTGTAATCAGGGAGCAAACTGTGCAGTTTTGGCACGTTGTGATAATTATTAACTACATCTATTAGTGTTATGGTTCTAGTAAGTAATATTTACAAAAGGTTCCCTGTGTAGGGGAGACCTTGCCCAGACACAAATGTCTGAGTTATTCCTAAGTGATTGTCAGAGGCCCTTTGAGTCAATGTTCATGTTCGCTGTTTAAAGATAAAGCATCAATCCTGAGAAATCAGACTTCAAAAGGCCTGGCTCATGAATAACAAACTCTCAGGGTGTAAACCTAAGCTGAGGTTTGGAACATTTTGTGAGTTTATGGGAAAGTTTTCTTGGAGGAAAGAAATCTAAGAGATAAGTTGAGAAACAGATGGGGGATCGGGGGTGGAGGGGGCGGAGAGAGAGAGAGAGAGAGAGCCAGAAGACAAAATAAAGAAGACCACTAACTGGGTCCAGTGGATGTTGGTGGGTGGCTTTTGAGGGTGGCCTGCAGTTGCTGCTACCAACCCCATTCTTCAGCACAGAGAGTCAACAAAATCAGTCACACAGGATCACTGAAGAAGCTGACCAAAGCAGAAGCATTCTCTAAGCTCCGTAATTCTGCCATTGTTCAAATGACGTTCCCAGACAACACCAATGCCTCTATCTGTCAGTTACAAAATAGCATCATATTTTTCCCCCTGAATCTTCTTCAATAGCCACATTTAATGAATAGAGTTTATTGTTAAGTATTATTCTGGGCTAGGAGAACAATTTGATTTCACTCTTCTGAATATTTTAAAACTTGAAATAAAATACTATTTAAAGAGAAGACCATCCTTTTCTGTTACTAATAATGAAGCTTTGTTTATCTGAATATTTTCTCACATACACACACCCCTCTCTGGAATATTTGCTAAATGTTTTGGCTACGTGTTGAGAAGGTTGAGAAGTTATCTGAAAAGTTTTTAAAAGTCTCAAAGAGGAAGCCTAAGAATGAAATTGATGCGATTAAAAACATGTATGTTGGAATATTATGCAACCATAAAGAAGGACAAACATATGGACTTCGCAGCAACTTGGATGGATTTAGAGTCGATCATACTCAGTGATCTATCACAAAAACAAAGAGCAGAACACCATTTGTTCTCACTCATAAGCAGACCCTGAACAATTACCATAATACTGTAAGAAAGGGATCGGCAGTAGCGGAATACCACTGGGGTGAGAGTGGTGTGGGGGGCACAACATTAATAAGGGTACCTGATCTCAAACCAAGTAAAGTAGGGACCAAAGGGAGGCCCAAACTTTATGTGCATGATGACCACTTGTATACCTAATCCTGAATTGTACTCCACATCTTTAAAATTAAAAAAAAAAAAAGAAAACATATATGGGCCAGTGTGCGTCTCAATTCACCCAGATAGGTAGAGATTTGAGGTCATTTCACATATTCACAGTCCAGATCAGCTCACTGACAGAAGATTGGGTTTTCTGCGCATCTGAAATGAAGCCAGATGGCAATTCTTCTCTACTCTTTTCAGTTAAAACCTAGCTGTACAAGGTGCTGTTGGTGCAGCCCAGAGCTTCTTCCCCCAAGGGGACACCTTACCCTCAGCTGCTGTGAGTATTGGCAGCTGCCCAACACTGCCCCCTCTCAGGAGGACCACCAGGCCCTGAGGAGGGAGGGGGAGAGTGGGGGAAGGGGCTGGAGGGGTGGGAAGTGCAAGGGTGGAAAGGAAGGACAGGGTTCTGCCTTCTGCAGAGGGAAGTCCTGCAGCCAGTGACGGGACTGCCTCAAGGCAGAGATGCCTGCAGGACGGGTTGTATTCCAGACTCCCATCCAACTGAGGGAGGGCTTGATCTGACACCATATCCTTGTTTGGCTTGCCCGTCCCCCCATCTGCTTTCCACACTCGCCTGCAGGTACTTCTGGAACAGCACTTCCTCGGTGACCAAATCTCTGCCTCAAGCTCTGCTTCTGGGGAATCTGACTTAAGATATTTGCTTAACTGTTGATTATGATTCCCACTTTGGTCCTGAGACACTTACCAAAAAAATGGTTGGTCTTACTTTTTTATCTCAACAGATTGGAATTTCAACAAACCTTTTCAGCCATTTGTCTAATCTACTCACTCACTCACTTATACACGATTTTTTGGTGGTCTATTATGTATCAGGCACTGAGTTATGGTTTATGGATGTACAAAGAATCATAAGCCATGGTCCCTGCCCTCAAGGAACTTTCAGTAGCTATGGAAAGATATGCATATGGGTATAATGGAAAAAACACAGAGTTTGGGGTTGGAGAGACCTGGGGTCAAATCCTGTTACTGTGAGAACTTAGACAAGTTACTTAAACCCCATAAACCTCAGCTTCCTTACTTTGTAGGGTGGTTGGGAGGGTTAACTCAGTGCTTAGCACACAGTACTTGCGCAATAAATGGCAGCTAATATTATCAAAACAGAAAAGGGGAATGATACAGTTTGTAAGACAGTTACAACCACAGTATTCAAGGAATATGGTAATAAGAAGAGGGAGAGGACTTTTAGCTGAATACATCAGTTAAGATTAGGTTTGGTTTCTACAAAAAAGGGATCCAAGTTAATAGGGGCTTAAACAAATTGGAAACTGAGTTCTCCTTCAGGTAAAGCCCGGAGATTGGAGATCAGCAGCTGGACTGGGATGGCAGTTCTATTCACTAAAACATCAGGAATGTAGGCTCTTTTTGGTTTATAATTAAGCATCCTTAGGCTGTGGCCTGCATTCTCAGGGTGCGAGATAATGCCCAGAGCTCCAGCTATCACAGCTGATACCAGGAAGCTGGATAGAGAAAGGAATGATGAAAAATAGGAATGAAGGGTATACAAAAACTTTTTTAAAAAAATGAAACCTGTCTCAGAGCAGACATACTAAATTTCTGCTTACATTCTATTGGTTAGAACTTAACCACATGACCATGCTTAGCTACAGGAGAAATTGAGAAATGTAGCCATTATTCTGAAAGATTATGAGCCTAGTTCAAATCTAGAGTTCTATTTTTATGGGAGAATAAAAAAATAGCTATTGAAGGACAACTAGAAAATTGGCCTCACTTGAAGAATGTGTTCTTGGAGGAAGAGATATTTTAGCTAGATCTGAAAACTGAATAAAACTTGAGAATGTGAGGATTGAAAGATATTTTCAGTTGAAAGGAAAACTAGAACAAAGGGTGGAGGTTCTAAGGATTTTATGCACTACAGAAAATGGTTCATTCACAGATTTGTTCATTAATTCATTATTTATTTATTGTGCCCCTACAATGGCATTGTTCCAGGTACTGGGAATACAGTAATAAAAAGACAATGCCTGGCTCCCATGAGACTCGCACTGGAAGAAGACCGAAATCATTAGTAAATAAATGAACTACTAAAAAGGAATAAAGCAGGCTCAGAGAGTAACTCCGCTGGTCATGGAGGCACATTCTGAGAAATGCATTATTGGGTGATCTTGTCATGTGAACATCATAGCGTGTACTTACACAAACCTAGATGGTATAGCTTACTGTACACCAGGGCTGCATGGTGTGGCCTATTGCTCCTAGACTACAAACCTGGATAGCATGCTACTGACTACTGTAGGCAACTGTAACACAATGGTAAGTTCTATGTAACTAAACATAGAAAAAATACAAAGATAAATAATGGTACACTTGCATAGGACACTTACCATGAAAGGAGCTTAAGTACTGTAAGTTGATTTTAGTGAGTCAGTGAGTGAGTGGTGAGTGAATGTGAAGGCTTAAGGCATTACCATATCCTACTGTAGACTTTACACTTAGGCTACACGGAATTTATACAAAAAATATTTTCTTTCTTCAATAATAAATTAACCTGTAAATTTTTAACTTTATAAACTTTAAAATTTTCTTTAACTTTTTGACTCTTTTGTAATAACACAGCGTAAAACACAAACACAGCAGTATAGAAATGTTTTCGTTCTGGGCAACCCTCTCAGGTCCCCTCCCACTTTGGAAGTGTTTCTGTCCTCTCAATAAATTCTGCTTTCTCACCTAAAAAAAAAAATAAATGTTTTTGTTCTTTAGATCATTATTCTGTAAGTTTTCTTCTATTTTTAAAATTTTTATTTATCCTTGTTTTATTTCTTAAACTTTTTTGTTAAACGCTAAGTCGCAAGCATACCCATTATCCTACGCCTACGCAGTGTCAGAATCATCAATGTCACTGTCTTCCACCTTCATATCTTGTCCCACTGGAAGGTCTTCAGGAGGAAGAACATGCATGGCTCTGTCATCTCCTGTGATAACAGTGGAATACCTCCTGGAAGACCTCCTGAAAGACCTGCCTGAGGCTGTTTCCCAATTAACTTAAAAAAATAATTAAAAGGAATAGACTCTAAAATGACAATAACAAGTACAGTATAGTAAATACCTAAATCAATAGCACTGTCGCTTATTATATTATATATGTACTGTACATAATTGGATGTGTAATACATTTATACAAATGACAGTGCAGTGGGTTTGTTTACACCGGTATCCCCACAAACACGTGAGCATTGCATTGCACTACGTTAGGTTGGCCCTGATGTCACTAGGCAATAGGAATTTTTGAACTCCACTGTAATTTTATGGGAACACTGTCATATATGCAGACCGTTGTTGACTCAGATGTTAGTTACGTGGTGCATGACTGTATATGCATTATAAATTATATACATGTATATAATTATTTGACATTCTATACACATATAAAATGTTACGTAGTGGTAAGTGCTATGGAGAAAAATAAAGCAGAGTGGCGAAATGAAGGATACCAAGTTATTATTTTAGAGACAGCTTCTCCATGGAAGTGACATTGAAGTAGAGACCTGAATGAAATGAGGCGATGAGCCATGTGGATATTTCCATGTCAGGAGACCAGAGAGAGATTTCTAGTTGAAATGCTAACCAGTAATAAAGAGTGTGAAATTGCCTAGCAAGACATCTGGACCATGCATTTCTTGGAACTCAAACATCAGAGAGGTACGCAGCTGAATGAAGAGCCGCTTAATGCTGTTGCCGGCCTTCAAGATGATGATCGCCTCATCTTCAGGCATAATTGTGAGGCAACATCCAAACTCAAGATGCTGTGTGATTAGCTGAATGTGAACTAGCCATGAGTCATAGTTAATTATACAATAACAGCTAAGATTTTTGAGAGTTTGCTATGTTCCTGGTATAGTTCTAAGTGTTTTACATGTGTAGTCTTTATTTGATTATCACGATACTTTGAAGTAGATTATTGCAGCTCCACTTTACAGATAAGGAAACTGAAGCACAGAGAGATTGAGTAATGTGCCCACATTGCATCTCGGTAAATGGCAGAAGTGGGATTCAAAGCCAGGTAGTCTCACTCCCGAAATGTTCTCTTGCCTCTCGGCTTTACTGTATATATAGTACGATAATCTCTTGGAGTCTTAATCTTCATGCTTTTATTTCTGCATTTCATGACATATGACTGACTCATTCTCTGCTTCGTCAGAGGCAGTGTATTTCCTTGAGGGGTCTCAGCATTGCAATGGGAGAAAACAGACTCAATACCTGATCTATTTAACTTTCAGTATAGGCTCTTGGGTATCAAAAGAAGAAGAAAGCTGAGGATGGATTTTATGCCATCACAATAGATTGGAAAAAAGAATAGAGGAAAAATCAGATCACTTTGGAGAATTTGTGAGGACAGGGCTGAGAAGGTAGGGTTGAAAATCTGGGAAGCCTGTAGTGAGTTTATGGAGGGACTACTAAGCACTGAGTGAGTGAGTGACATTACCGGAGATGCCCATTCTGCAGAAGGTCCCTGCATAAGTGTGTACAGCTGGTGGCTCAGGTGGAGGAATTGGGAAGAACTAGACTTGCTCTTCTTGGAACTATCTGGTGAGGGTCATCCTCTGCTAGCTGCCTGCGTATTGCCTAAGAATCCTATAGTAGAAGAAGGTATACCTGTACCCAGAGAATTTGCTGAATTGTCCTCAAATGGCTTTGAGGGACAGTGTTGCTGTCCCATATTCTTCAGTGACACAGAGGCAATCATAATGTAGAAGAGAAAGTCCAAGTACTAGTATTTTATGTGGGATGGGTGAGGGTGGGTGTGTAGGAGGGCTAGTATGGGGAAAGGCAGACCTTTACAACTACATAAGTCAGAATCATCTGTGACGGTGTGGAAGATAGTTTTCTTGCGGTGACATCACATGGCAGAAATAAGTAAATGTAGATACTTGGGTTTTGGGGTTTGGAAAATTTAGAAGTATTGGAATTCCAAGCGCTATTGAATTTTCCACAATCTTGGGAAGTAGATTCTCAATAAATATGAAAATTGTCCCATTTCATGAGTTTTCTTCCTGTTTGTTTATTTATTGGGTGCCATTAGATTTTCAGTGGGGGCAGTCAGGAGTAGATGTTGACAGTCTCATAGGAGAAGCCCTATTTAACAGCACTGGGCCTAGAACCTAGTGGGCAGAGGAAACATTTGCTAAATGAAGGAAGGCTGAGCCTTATATTAGTCGATAAAAATAACACAAAATACCTATAAAGTTTTAAAGTTTTCTTCATTAGATGTTGCTTTCCTAGGTTGTTTGTTATAAATCCTATTTCCTTTTGGAGAATCAATAGCTTTGATTACCAGCAATAGTCAATTAGAAAATGCAATAGTACAAAAATATTTCATTTCTGTTATCAGCAAAACTATAAAATATTTAAGAGTTCGTATGAATAATATGTGCAATACCTTTTGGAAGAATCTTACAACTACTGAAGGACAAATGAAGACTGAATAGAAAGAAATACAAATTTAAACACTAAGATCTAGACGACTGGCAAAAATAAAACTATCTCAAATATTCCAAATATTGATTAAGGAATGATGAGCTAAGAACTTGCATATATAACCTGTAAGAAAGCAAAGCAGTATAATCACTTTGGAGAACAGCTGTCACTATTGCAACAGTTATACATTGGAAATATCATAAATGTCCATCACTGAATAGGGAAATGGATAAATAATCTCTGGCTACATTTACGCAACAGATGATCATCCCTTAGCAATTAAAGAAGAATAACCTAGATCTATATGTATCATATTGATGGTATCAAAATAGAATGTTAAGTGAAAAAGATCAAATTATATAGAGATACCTTGCCATTTATGTAAACTGAACCCATATAACATAATGCATTCTTTATGAAAACACACACACATACACACACACATACACATACACACACATGTATATGGAACAAAAAACTCCAGAATTTACTTATAAAAAACAGTGTATTTATTCCTACATATTTAAACTTCAGTTACCTTCAAAGTACTTCACAGTACCTCATTGATTAGCAAGGCTGAAATAAAAAATATATACTTAGGAAACATAATAGATGCAATACATCTATCGAGATGCTTTTCCCACTGCTCAAAACAGTTTTTGATCTTGTCAATGTTGATGCCTTTTAGTACTTCTGCAGTTTTTCCTAGAACACTTACCTAGCGGGGGATGCCTGTATGACAAAAGGGCCCGCCCTCCAAAAAATAATGCTGGATTTTTTTGATCCCCCCATATATTATATATAGCTCAAATATAAAAGGCAGACTGATTTTCTCTGAGGTAGGAGTAAAGGAAATGAGACCAGGGAGGGGAATAGAGGCACTTGGGCTATTGTTTTGCTTCTTGTATGTGTTAAGAAATTCTAAAACATTGGGTGATACACACTCAGGTATTTCTTATATTTTCCTTTGTAGTAAGTAACTTCACAGAACCTTTTCAAATTAAACCACACACATACATAGATATTTAACCCATTGTAATTTCTTACGACTTAAAAAAATTAATCTTGTCAGTTTTCTCTTTGTGTAGCACATGATGGATTAAGCTCCTTTGGCAAGGTCTCTTCAAAATGAAGTAACAATTTACATAAATATATAAAGTAGTATGATTGATTAGCAAGGTTGAAATAAAAAATATATGCCTAGGAAACATAATAGAAAATAAGAAAAGATATTCTTTAAATATTTTATTAGTTTAAAAATGGACACTTAGAGAGAAAATTTTACTTTGTAATCAACAGAGAAATATTCCCTGTATGATTCAAAGGGTAAACTCAGGTCAGTGAGAGAAGACTATGGGGAGAGAGATTTTAGATCAACATGAAGAAAGCTTCCTAACAGCTAGTGGTTTAATAGTACCAGAATGCATCTCTTATTTATGCCATAGTTCAATGCAAGTCTCGGGCAGCCCCCACAAGAGGGTCTTCAGGTGTCCAAGCTCCTTTCTTCTCGTGTTGCTTCCTTATCAGTATGCAATGCCCATGTTGTTACCAAAGGAGAAGAGAAAATATGGAGGGCCGTGAAGAAAGTCTATGTTCAGTTTAGAAAGTGGGGTGCATCATTCCTTCTGCCATTAGACTAGCCCAAATCCCATCACATGACCATGGTGTATTTGCAAAGAAGACTGGGAAATGCAGTTTTCCAGTATGGCCAAGAAGAGGAAAGGAAATGGGATATGGATGTGTGACATTATCTCTGCCTGAGATGCTAAAGCAGAAGAGAGAGTGAAGAGGTAGAACTTTTTATTTTATTTATTTTATTTTTTACAATGTCCTCTTCACTTCCTTCACCCGGGGGGAAGATAATATCACCTATAAAATGCTTCCTGGAATAAGTCCCAATTGTAATAGGAGGATAGAAGGCCAAAGGGACAACGTAGTTAGACAACTTAGAAAAACCTAATATGTTCGAGTCAGCAGGACCTGATGGCTTGCCCTGTAGGACACTGAATGAATTTTCAACTTTCATCTTAGGACTATTAGCTAGTGTTTCCCCCAAATCGCAGAGGATTGGAAAGTCTCCTAAAGATAGCAAAAGGGTAAATGAGGTGCCCATCTTCGAGAGAAAGACAGGATGACCCTGGAAATTTTAGACCTGTGAGCTTACCATTGATACCTGGGGAGATCTTGGAATAAATCATCAGATAATCAATTGGATAGCACCTGAAAGGACATAAAATACTAAGCAGCAATCAGTAAAGCTTTGTAAAGAGCAAATAGTGCCAGACCAATTTAATTTCCTCCCATGATTGTGAGCAGCTAGGTAGACCAGCAGAATCGATCGATGAGATCTATCTCAATTTTAGTAAAGAGTTTGATTTTCTAAAACAGGCATTGTCTTTGACACGTTAGAAAAGTATGTTTCTATCTACACTTCTGCTAGAGGCTAGAGGGTTTCACCCCATGGGGAGTTATCAATCTAGGGGGACATATTGAGTGCTGTCCCAGAGGGCTTGAGGCCAGGATCTATCCTACTCAATAACTGTGTTGATGGCCCGGATGAAGGAATTAAGACTATGCTCATTAAATTTGCAGCTGGCACTAAATTAGGTGGGTTGTTACTGCTCTGCAAGACAGAAATAAAATCCAAAATGGCCTTGACTCATTGAGAAAATGGCTTCACAAAACTGGGATAAATTTCAACGGGGACAAGTATAAAGTGGCACAGGTGCCCCCATGGCCCTAGAACAGTGCCTTGGGCGTACTCAACACTCAGCAAATATCTGCAACCATCCTTGTGGGAATGTTGTAAAGGTCCAAGTATGATAATGATGCGGAAGTGCTCTGCAAACCACAAAGTGCCTTATAAATGGTAAAGGTCTGCACCAATAAGAGGGAAGTTATTATTAAAGGTAAGGAAATATGTCCTGTGAGGAAATGTTAAAGAAAGTGGAGCTGTTTAATCAAGAGAAAAGAAGAATAAGGGATGATTTCAGGGGTGCAGCCATTTTGTAAGGATTTTAGCAGAAGTAACGATGCTCTCGTCTCTATTTGTGGTGAAGGAAAAATGGGCTCGAATGATACAAAAGGAATTTTCAAGTTAGATATGAGGAAGAATGTCCAGGTTGGGTCCACCTGTGGGGACACCACATTTCTTTTTCCTTGTAGATGTCACACTTTTTCAATGCTCAGCCACTCACTAAGGCTCCCTAAGAGTAAGGTCGCTGCAGGTCCCTGTTGTATCTGCAGTGCGTAGAACAGGGCTTGACATGTAGTCTATGTACAACCGATAGTTGTTGAATGAATAAACATCAGGAGCATAACATATTGGCTCAGAACTTGGGGAGTCAACATACTCAGAGATCTTTAAAAAATAGGGGTGATTTTATTCTAGAACACAAAATGATCATTCCAACATTGACTTCATGACTATATGTCTATTTTAAAAAAAGTGAAAATACTTATGTATTCTCACCCTTGTCTTTGCTTTGTTCCAGTAACTGCCCATGAATAGGACTACTGGCGAGAGAGGAAAGGAGAAAACTCTTGCTGCTCGTAGCTCAGGTCATCAATACCTCGTACCCAGCCACAGAACCCTCATGAAGAAGAAAGGAGGAGGAAAGGAGGTACTGATTATCACAATTTCTGCAAAATCGAATCCATTTTCTACATATTAGCTGTTCATTGCCACATTTGTTTTCTAGAACCTCTGATGCAGGCCTCAAAGACATAATCGGTGGCTTGATGCTGGAACATTTCATCCCCAACTTTGCCCCAAGGCTTGGGATTGATAGAATGAGCTAGAAAAGTCCCTGCTTCAGTTGCGGGCATTTTAATTCCTGACATTTCCAGTTGGGATTCGAGATTAGTTTCCCTTCCACTAAAACTTATTTTTTAGTGGATTATTGCATAATTAAGATGAATTTTCTTTAAATAACATGCATTATTTAGTTTTTAAGTGAAGTCATGAATTTTACACCTGAATGTTCTAGAATTACACTCTTTGGGGGCAGTCAACCCAGATGACTGCCTTGCAGCATCCACAAGTTTCTTAGAGCTGTGGGTCACCATGTCCCTTCTCAGTTTCTGAATAGGTAAAGTGAACTGAGTATGTAATAAGCCATATGTATTCAGGGCAGGGATTTGTATTTATGTCTGTCTATCTTTCTCTTTTATTTCAGTAGCTTTAGAGAGTACAGATAATTTTTGGTTACATGGACATTATAGGGTGGTAAGGAAGCCTGAAATTTGGACTTTAAAGCATACCCATCACCCCCACTAGTGCACATTGTACCCAACAGGTGATTTTTTTAATGCCCCTTTTTCCTACCCTTCCCCTTCTGAGTCTCCAATGTCTGTTATACCATTCTAGATGTATTTGCAGATCCTTAGCTTAGCTTCTACTTATAAGTGAGAAAATGCAGTATTCGGGTTTTTATTCCTGTGTTATTTCACATAGGATGATGGTCTTCTAACTCCATCAAAGTTGCTGTAAAAGACATGGTTTCGTTCCCTTTTGTGACTGAATAGTATTCCATGCTATATAATGTCATGTTTTCATTATCCACTGATCGGTTGATAGGCAATGAGGTTGATTCCACATTTTTGCAGTTGTGAATTGCAAAGTGGGAATTTTTAATCCGGAGTCCATGCGTTGACCTTTGATGGGTCAGTGAATTGCTGTGGCCAGAATACTTTTCCCTGTATATATGGGTGTGTGCTTTTACCTAGGGAGAGAATCCATTAATAAGAAAGTCTACCCTAGGCTTTTAGGAGAAAGTCAGTGGCAAAAGTGTTGGGTTGTCCCTATGAAGATAGAAGGGATTATAGGGAAAGTACAGACTGTAGAGTTTGTGGTACAAGTAACAGCTACTGAAGTTGGCTGTTCAACCACAGGAGTCAGTTGGGTTGTCTCTTGTCATCTGGGAGATCTGTCCATTGGCAGCATAATGCCAGCTAGTGAGTACTAGAGTAGGCTGGTCTTGGGAGGATGGGTGCTGATGAAAGGGTGGGGTATGGACCACAGTCTCAAACTCAGAGAGGCATGTAAAATTATTTTATTTCCTGGAATAGAATTCTATTAGAATCTCTATCGCACTGGGCTGGTAGGAAACTTAATCTTAATTATTTTAGGGATCCCCTTCTCTGGTGCTGTGAGAAGGTTTCAAAGGGTTGACACAATGTCAAGGCAAAGAGAGACCCTGTGGATATTGGCATAAGTCATTGCTGAGATGTCCATTGTCCCGTCTCTGCCTGGGTAACGAGGAAGGCAACTGATTAGAAAGATGGGGCTTCAGCATTGCACTCATGGGACACAGATGAAACTGACCCCAAGGAATCTGGGAATCTAACGACTGGATCTGATTAATGAACAACAAGAAATCGAGAGTTTGTAAACTCAGCGGTCATGACTAGGCCTATAGCTAGTCAAATTGCTGGCATGTGCTCAGAGAGATCTGAGACTTTAATTTTTATTTGTTTGTTTGTTTGTCTGTTTATTTATTTGAGACAGGATTTCACTCTGTCTCCCAGGCTGGAGTGCAGTGACACTATCCAAGTTCGCAACCTCAAACTCCTGGGCTCAAATGATCCTCCTGCCTCAGACTCCCAAGCTCCTTGGACTACAGAAGTGCAACACCATGCTCAGCTAATTCTTCAAAAATTATTTTAGAAACGGTGTCTTGGTATGCTGCCCAGCCTGGTCTCGAACTCCTGTCCTCAAGAAATGCTTCTTCAGCTTCCCAGAGCTCTGGGGTTGCAGGTATAAGCCACTGTGCTTGACCAGGGTCAAAACTTTTGGCCTTCGGCAGAACTGGCTCAGGAATTGGGGTGGAACTGAGACTGGAATTGAGGGATGTTATAAACCTCCCTGTGAAGGGCCAGAGACATGACAGCACACACTAGGAAGAGCCTATACATGCATGAAAAGCTTGGGTGTCCATCAAATAATGAGTTTACATTTACCTTGAACTGTGATGCCCCATTTCAGAAAAAGTCATGTGTCAACCTGCCTCAATCTTCCATTCACTTCTGTCTTCCCTCCAACTGTTGGGTAGAGATGTCTCACTTTGAAACCTTTTAAAATAGCAATTGCAAGTTGGTCTAAAGTAGGAAGGCTTTTTGACAGTAAATACATTGGGGCCAACCATGGGCACTAACAAAGATAGCAAAATATAAGACAAAAATAGCAAAAACATTGAGAGTAGTGATGGTGTCTGCAGACGCCCTGAGCTCCTTGGATGCTGTGATACACTAGTACTGATTATTGCTGCCTTCATCATTATTTTATTAAGAAAATGAAAATCAGCTGAATGAAAATGATGCCCTTATTCAAGCCACCTACCACTTAAGGAACCTAGAGGATGGGGCATTAGGGACGTTTCACAACACCCCAGAGTAAACAAGGCACATCAAGATCAAGCCATGGTGTTCCAAGTTCAGCCATGGCTTGGTTGTGAAGAGACTACGGCCAGTGTTCTTATTTCCCAATTTCTTTCTTGCTTTAAGTGTTTAGATATCACAATCTCCCCCTCCTCCCAATCTAATAATGTGTAATAGTTTCCAAATATGCATTCTCTTTTTTCTTTATTTACTCCTTTTCCCCTGGTCCTTTTCTTTTAAACAAGTGCAATTCCTCTTGGAGTAATATTTATATTTTTATCCTTGCTTTGCAGATGGGGAAATGGTAGCTGAGAGCTTTGGCAATGCTCTTGTCTCAGGCAGGGTAAGAGGCAAATGTGCCTGGGATTTATTTTCATCCTTAGATGCCCAGATTATATAATACCCAGAGCAATGTCCTTTGGAAAGTGTCTCTCTTGGAGGCTTCTGGCTCTCTCGATGCATTTATAGAAATGCTTCTCTACTTAAGAAATGATTTTAAAAATCCCTTTTTAGCCAGTAAGTATCCCGAATGAAATTCAATTCCCTTCAAATAGACTAGAGTTTGACATTTTAGGGTGAGTATGTTAGGAGGTCTTGGACACATGAGGGTAGCTGGAGAAATTCATATTAGGGGAGCAGGAATGGTGAATGGGGAAATTCATATCCTAATGGTAAATATAAAATGCCCATTAATGTTACCCTAGTTAATGTCTCCATTCTCACCAGAGCAACTTCCCAAGGGATTTAGTTTTTGTTCCTACCACTTCCAGTCTTGATTTTTACCTAACAACCACAGTACCAACCACTGCCTCTAAGCTTGCTACTGTCTGCTGGGTGCCAGGCACTGTTCTAAGTGCTTTATGTGTTTTAACTTAATCTTACGAAGTAGGGATTACAGATTGAGTACCCTTGTCCAAAATGTTTGGGATAAGAAGTGTTTCAGATTTCAACTTTTTCTGGATTTGGGGATATTTGCATATTCCTAATAAGCTATCTTGGGGATGGGGCCCGAGTCTAAAAATAGAATTCATTTATGTCTCATATACACCTTATATATAGTCTGAAGGTAATTTTATACAATATTTTAAATAATTTTACGCATGAAACAAATTTTGTTTGTGTTATGACTTATATGTGGAATTTTCCACTTGTGGCTTCATGCTGGTATTCAAAAAGTTTCAGATTTTGGAGCTTTTCAGATTTTGGATTTTTGGATTAGGGATGTTCAACCTGTATTATCATCCTCATTTTAATGAAACTGAGGCTCACACAGCTGGTAAGTGTAGGGAGATAGAGATCAAATCTGAGCAGTTGCCTCCAGTCTTCAGTATTCTCTTCATTACTTTGGGAGTCACCTTGTCTCCTCTTTCTTCCACATCCAATCTGTGCTCATTACTATTGCTATTATTATTATTATTATTTTAAGTGCTGAACATCTTTATTCAGAAATTAAATTTCCACTACATCAGACAGGCATTTAAATGCTTTAGGCCATCTGCTGGCAACTTCACCAAGGCCCAACCAAAGACAGAGAATGAGCCTGGCAAGTGGATCCTCTGCTTTGTGTTCACAGGCTTGGACCCCAGTGCCTACTATGGGTAGCAAATCCAAAAGAGCTGTTTTATTAAAAATAGACAAAGCACTAAAAAAATTGCATAAAATATGTAGCATGAGAGGGTCTGATTCTGCTTTGTACTAACTATTTCCATGATGTCAGAATCTCTACTCCTCTGTAGGGGTGTGCTGGTTCAGGAGTTTAATGGCAAATCCCCTTTGTCAAGACAAGACCATTCCAATGCACACCATTATAGGACAGCAACGACATCAATATACAATGAAGGGTCAGCAGACTGTGGATGTGAAACTTAGAGAGTAAGGAAGAGAGAGAGAGATAGGTAAGGACCTGACTACACAATATGTGCAGGCAACTTGGATAGTGACAGAAACTGTGTTCATTATTGACCTTCCCTCTACAGCATTTTCCTACAACACTCCTTCCTTTCTATTCAAACCACTACCAGGGCAAGGTCTCTGCTATTTCTGTCCCCCCTCCCCCGAGCCTCCAGTGCCTCCTCCTCAATATATAGATAGTGTATTTCTGCTTTCTAAGATATTGCCCCCCAAATAGACCTCTTCTTTTTTTAAAAAACTAAAATTTTTTATTTTAAAATTGTGGGTTACAATTCAGGGTTAGGTATACAGATATTCATTGTGCAGCTACCCTTGTTGATGAGGTGTACCCCCCTTCCCCAGGCAGAATCCCACTACTGCCAATCCCACCTCCCCGTCCCCCAAATCCCTGAAGTTTCCCGCTACTGTCAAAGCTTTTCTTATAGTATTATGATAGTTGTTCAAGGTCCTCTTATGAGTGAGAACATGTGATACTCAGTTCTTTGTTTCTGTAAAAGATCACTCAGTATTATAGACTCTAAGTCCATCCAGGTTGCTGTGAAGTTCATGATTTTGTTCTTCTTTATTGCTGCGTAATATTCCATTGTGTATATGTACCACATTTTTTTTATCCAGTCCTCTTTTGATGGGCAGCACGGTTGTTTCCATGTTCTTGAATAGCCCTCTTCTGAACACAAATCACAGATGGTTTCCATTCCTACATTTATAGAGGAAAGTCCCTCTCCTGGCATTGCAGGCCTTCCCCATGGGTCATCAATGGGAGCATTGTCCCTGCATGCCCCTACAGCTTCAGCAAGTCCATGAATACATTGAATCTGCCCTATGCTTTCCTGCCCCGTGCCTTTGCTCCACCTGCCAGGAATATCTATCCTTCTGCCCATCACCATTTTAAGTCGTTTTGTTCTTCAACGTTAAGCTGAGGCCTCAACTTCTCTTTAAACCTTCCCATCTCTCATCTCTTTCAGTACTCATTTACTAAAGTTGTGTTTTTCTTAAGATTCCCTTTGTGAATACTGAAACTTGGGAACTGAGACGAAAAGGAGTGCTTGTATGTAAAAAAACTTCCATTTCAGATGCATTTCCCCCCTCTATTTGGAAAACACAGAGGTCGGAGTCATAATAATATTGGAGATTCAGATAGCGATCACGTATTGGTTCCAAAGATTTCATGAGTCAAGAGATAACTTTACAATTGTCAACTGGATGGACTCAACTGAATAGACCCAACTGAATGAGCTCAACTGGAAGAATGTTCTGATTTATTAGACTCTCACCCTCCCAGTTAGATAACATCATTGAGTGAATAGTACTTGGATACTTTTTTCTCTGCCTACATTCTAGGAATAAATTAGCTAATGAGAGAAAAGTGCCCTGTTTCTGAGGCAATGGGAACAACCTGGCAGAAGGAAGTCAGTTTTCCTTGATGGATAGACTGAGACTGGGGGACACATGATCATTTCTGAGTCCTGGTCACAGGCAGGGACTACTCTCGTGGAAGTGACCTCCACTCTGTCAAAATGGTGCCCTGAGTTCAAATCTTATTGTCTTGCCTTTGCTGGGAAAGGAGAAATGGGGATTTCTGGAGATTAACCTCAATCATTTTTTTTTTGTTAGTGTTAAGCATCTTTTGAAAGGCATATATGATAGTGTTCTTCTCTAAATTTCTCTTCCTCATGGTAGAAACAACATGTTAAACCTTTGTCTATCTGCTAAATTTTAACATATTGGTTGATAATGATTAGATCAATGAATCATATCTTCTTTCCAGTCCAACTCAAACTCAATGATCTTCATGCTTGGAGAACCCCTGTTTAAATTTAGATGCTATCCTTATATCATTAACACACTCTGAGAAGCATAGCTTCTGCCATTTTATTTTTGAGGCTGTGTGTGAACAAAAACCACAGAAAACTAGCTGCCTTAACATTCAAATAAGAATGCAGATTCTTACCATGAGTGAAGAGGTATGGTTATGTACTTACTGGAATACTCACTCTGCAAGAAGGAACACAGAATTCATGAAGATGGCCAGGTAGATGATGGTGAACTCAAAATTTGTATGAGAAGTTTGTTGAAAGATGCCAGAGTTTTGACTCTGAAAGTATGTTAGGCAGTAACTCAATTGCCTTGGGAGAGTTTTGAAAGGTCTATCACCTCAAGATATAGATTAGACTGAAATAAAGGCTGTGCATTGAAAAGAGGCTCTATCTGACTCTTTGCAGGGCTGAGTAACCAGAACAAGAAGTGTCCAGAGGAAATTCCTGGTCCTGGGCCCCCGGTGAGGCTGGCTAGTGTGTCGCAGGCCTTGGCTCTTTGCCAAGATGTCTGCCAAACTCAAGATGTGTTTTCGGAATTGATATATATGTTCCCACAAAGCACGTTGAAATTTTTTGAGCAAAAGTTTTCTTCAAATGTGGCTATAGAACTGAGATGATTTTATACATCTATCATTTCTTGCCTGTAGATTTCTAATGTGGGTTTTCTCTTTATTTATTCATGAACTCATTTGTTCATTCATTAATTCATTCAATATACATACAGCATGTGCTAAATACTGAGGCTATAAAAGATGAATGAGACGAATGAGTTATTATCCCTCAATAATTTTATTATCTAGAAGAGAAAGGCACCGTCTCTTTCAGAAATGTGACAAAATGTTATGGGTGCTGATCAAAGTAGGTATGAGATTTCTGGTGTCAGTGAAAGAGAAGGAGAGAGGGGAACTAAACCCATATTCAGTTACTTGTTGTTTGAAAGCCAAACTTGAGAGACAAGGGCTGTTGAAAGAAAAACAGGTTTACTCAAGAGCTGGCAACCTGAGGAGACGGTGGACTAATGTCTCATAGACCTTTCAAAGTCAGTACAAATTTCAGGCTTTTTTATGTTAGAGCAGGGAGAAGAGGGGTGAATGGGTATCAAGAGGTGAACAATGGCCACAGACATCTTGGTGTCAGCAAAGGTTCAAGGAAGCTGGGAAGTTTCTTTGTCCTTGGTCAGGTCACAATGTTCCTGTAAATTGCTTTTGTTTGAGTTGGAGTCTCACTCTGCCGCCTAGGCTGGAGTGCAGTGGCACACTCACAGTCACCCCAGCATCGACCTGCTGGACTTCAGTGATCCTTCCACCTCAGCCTTCCAAGTAGCCAGAACTACCACGCCCGGCTGATTTTTGATTTATTGTAGACGGGGTCTTGCCATGTTGCCCAGGCTGATCTAGAACCCGCAGGCTCAGGCAATCCACTTGCCTCGGCTTCCCAAAGTGCTGGGATTTCAGGCTGAGCCACCAACCTTGGCCTTTTCTGTAAATCTTTAACAAAACATAGTACAAATACTCCCTTTTCCCTCAGAATTAATCTCTATAACTGCATACTTGTTCCTATGGTATCTTTTCAGTGTTTCTAAATTGTTCTAGCCTACATGCAAGCATGGATAAAGGACTCCTTAAACAAAAATGAAGTTAGTTATGTTAGTTCTTTTGCTGTTTCACTGTTACAAGAGGAGAGGAGAAAGACAGGCCACTGGGATGCAGGGATGGTTGGAAAATAATTCATGGAAGACCAATTCTTGGACCGAGCCTTAAAAAGATAATTCCCAGATAAACAAATGAGTAGGCATGTGGAGCAGAGGGGAGAAAGCATTCCAGGCAGAGGAATAAGATACAAGAGTAAGAGAAAAGGTAAGAAGACATGCCTGCTCAGCTTTCTCAGGCTCCCACTCAGTGTGGATTGGCTGGAGTGGAGCTTCAAGTGGGAGGTGGTGGGAGAGGGCCAAGAAGGCATCGGGGTCACATTCAGAAAGGTCTTGTGTGTTCTTTCAGGAGTCTTTACTTAGTTGTTTAGACACTGGAAGGTATTTGTTTGTTTTTAAGTGATACTATAGGTTTTATTCACATTTTACCAGTTTCTCCACAAATGTCCTTGTTCCATTCCAGGGCTAACTTCAGAATTCCACATTGCATTTGGTTGTCACATCTGCTTAGTTCCTTCCAATCTGTGACAATTCTTCAGTCTTCTCTTGTTCATGACCTTGACATTTTTGATGAGTATGCTTCAGGTATTTGTAGAATATTTCTCAGTTTGGGTTCATCAGATATTGTCTCATGATAGGTAGGATTAATAGACTCAGATTATGTCTCTAATCAACTGGGATTTATGGATTGGGGGAAGAATGCCACAGAGATGACTTGCTTTCTCAGTGCATTGTTTCAGGGCTTACATGAGATCAGCTTGACTTATTAGTGGAGATGGTAACTCTGACCACTTGAGTAAGGTGGTATCTGTCATATTTCTTCACTGTAACATTACTCGTTTTCCTTTTTCATACTCTATTCTCTAGAAGTGAGTCACTAAGTCTAGCCCTCACTCAAAGGGAGGGGAATTAAGTTCCATTTCCTGGAGAGAAGAGTATCAACGATTTGGTGGACATATGTTAAAATCACCACAGTAATTAATAAATATTATAGAGGAGATAATTTGAGGCTATGCAAATATCTTGTTTCTCCTTAACATTTCACCTCCTAGTTTTAGTATTCATCAGTGAATCTTGCCTGCAGCAATCATTACTGTGCTGTCCTAATGGTGATTTTCTATTTTTCTCATTCCTCTTACATGCATTATTTGGAATTCTTCTGTAGGGAAGATATGTCCTTTCTTCCCCATTTATTTACTTATTCAGTGATTTATTTTATATCAGTATGGACTCTTGGATATTAATTTACTTCTTTGGGTTCTAACCAATACTAGTGTTTTTTATTTGTTTGTTTCTCTAATTGGTCTAGCTCTTACCATTGGGAATTCTTTCAGGTTGTCCCCTGTGTTGTTTTTTTGACATGCCCCTATTATTGTGAGAGTGTGTTTTGTGGACTTCTTTACCTTCTGATAGTGCACAAACTATACTTGCCCTGTTTCAGCTCTAGAATCAGCTATTTCTCCAGAAAGCTTTGGTTCCATATATGGAGGAACGGCATTTAAAAATCAATATCTGGGTTCGTGACCCGCCTGGGCAACTTGGCGAGACCTCATCTCTACAATAAATAAAAAAAAAAATTAGCCGGGCATGGTAGCGCTCGCCTGTAGTTCCAGCTACTTGAAAGGCTGAGGAGGAAGGATCACCGGAGCCCAGCAGGTCGAGGCTGCAGTGGCCGGGAGTGGCCACTGCACTCCAGTCTGGGTGACAGAGTGAGATTCCAACTCAAAAAAAAAAATCAATATCTGGGCACTGGGTGTGCTCGTTGCTGTTGTGTCACTATATCTGCATTTTAAAGTAGAGATATTACATACTTATAATTAGAAAGTGAAGCTGGGCACAACGGCTCATATCTATCATTCTAGCACTTTGGGAGGCCAAGGCAGGAGAATCGCTTGAGCCCAAGAGTTCAAGACCAGCCTGGGCAACCTAGTGAGACTTCATCTCTACAAAAAACAATAATAAAAATTAGCAGGACGTGGTGTCTTGGTGACTGTCTTTCATGTGTTCTTGGCTTTGCTCTATTCCCATGGGGCTTATAGATTTCTGTTTTACAACCAGAATAACTAGATGTTTTCAACTTTTCTTAGGCCTCTTTCTCTTGCCCATTCCATGAGAGGTCCCACGTTCCTTTGCTTCTCTTGCTTTTCTATAGTGCAAGTTTCCTTCACTAGCCGAGAGAGAGAGAGAGAGAGAGAGAGAGAGAGAGAGAGAGAGAGAGAGAGAGAAAAGCTGCAGAGTATTTATCGATAAACTTCTGTTCCTTCCATTGGGACAGTGATTTGGATCCCCAAGGCTCCTGTAGTCCCCAGCTACTTGGGAGGCGGAGGAAGAAGGTTTGCCTGAGTTCAGGAAGTTATGGTTGCAGTGAGCCATGATCATGCCACTATACTCCAGCCTAAACAACAGAGTGAGACCCCAACTCAATAAATAAATAATAAAAATCAGAAAGTGCTCTGGAGGCAGTTGGCAGGGAGCAGTGCAGGAGGCAGTGAGGACACCATGCTGATTGTCCTGGCAAGAAAGGAAGAGGTGCTAAACCTAGACAGTGGCAGCATTGGTGGAAATGAGAGCGAGGGTGCTTGTGGTTCATCTTGATATTGATCTTCAGCGGTCGTAGCCCAAGTCCTACTCTGCTACTTCCTGGCTCTGACCTTGGACAATATGGATGACCTTGGACAAGCCATTCAAACGTCCTTTGTCTTAAGTTTTCTCATCTAGAAAAAGAAGTTAACAATACCCGAGGAAGTCCAATGAAACAAAATGTGAAAGTCCTTGGGGATTCCAAATCACTGTCCCAATAGAAGGAACAGAAGTTTATCGATAAATACTCTGCAGCTTTTCTCTCTCTCTCTCTCTCTCTCTCTCTTTTGGCTAGTGAAGGAACCTTGCACTGTAGAGAAGCAAGAGAAGCAAAGGAACGTAGGACCTCTCATGGAATGGGCAAGAGAAAGAGGCCTAAGAAAAGTTGAAAACCTCTAGTTATTCTGGTTGTAAAACAGAAACCTGTAAGCCCTATGGGAATAGAGCAAAGCCAAGAACACATGCAAGATAGTCAGTAATGACCAGCAAATGCTGACAGCTGGGTGGGTGCATTTCCCAACAGCTTCTGCAGAGTTCTGGGGATGTGGGGCCTTTTCCCAAGCATGGATGGGCTGAGGCAGTGCTGCCTGCTCTACCCAGGCACCACTAGGCTATAGAAGGCTGTTCATCAGGAACGTTCCACTTCATTGGGGCAGACAAGGCCAGTGAGTATATTTACCCTCCCCCCTTTGACCTTGTGGTCTGGAAATAACTTATATTGGCTTGAGTTTACACTGTGTGGAAAACATAACAGGGTACCCCATTGTTCCAGCCCCATGTGGGAAAAGGCATGGCCAGAATAGGCCTTGCCACAGTGGTCTTGCTGTTAGCTAGGCAAGCTCCCACTCTAAGACCCAAGATGTCTTGTGTTTGAGATTTCAGTAATATATTCCAAACCATTTTGGGGCCCTCATGGGGAGATAGAGTTGGGTGGCTTTTCTGTTCGGTTCAATTGCCTTGGCCTCCCACTCTTTGTCTCAGTGCAGTGGGTCCTGGTTCAGCATCCTTACTGTAGGCAGAGGAACTTTCCCTCCTTATTTGTTCATTAAAACTTTTAAATTTTTTCTTTCTTTTCCTTTTTTCTTTTTTAGAGACAGGATCTTGTGTTGCCCAAGCTGGTCTTGAACTCCTGGACTCAAGAGTTCCTCCTACCTCAGCCTCCCAAAGTGTCGGGATTACAGGCATAATCCACTGTACCCAGCCTTCTTCTCTTTTGTCCCCCTTGCTTCCCTGCCATCTCTCTTGGGTTTTTATCCTGTGCCCTTTACCTCCTCCTTGGTTCACCATGCTTAGGGGCTTACTCCTTGTACTGGTGGTCAGTCCTTTTGCTCTCTGACTCTTTACTACCTCTCAAGAGGCTGGGGGAGGACTGGGAGGAGGAGAGAGGAGGAAGAGGTGTCTTTTGAGTTTTGCCTTCAGGCTGAGGTATCTGCAAAATAATTAAATCTTCCCAGGGCTTAGGCTAGCAATGCTGTGGGGAATTAGGTTGAGAAGGGTCTCTGTGTCCTTCAGCAATATTAGTTTAATACGAGCAACTCCTAGGAGGAGGAAGAGGGAACGACAAAATTGCATTATTTCTCAGGAATAATATAATACCTGATTGTCTTAGGTCATTTGGGCTGCTATAGCAAAATATCTTTGACTGAGTAATTTACAAACAAATTTATTGCTCACAGTTCTGGAAGCTGAGAAGTCCAAGATCAAGGCACCGCAGATTTGGTCTCTGGTGAGGCCCCATTTCTCACAGATGGCAACTTCTAGCTGTGTCCTCACATGGGGGAGGGGGATGAATAAGCTCTCTCAGGTCTTTTATTCCCACTGTTAAAAAAGTTTAATTGACACATAATAATTATACACATTTATGGGTTACAGTGTGATATTTCTTTACCTGTATGCAATGTGTAATGATCAAATCAGGGTAATTAGCTTATTCATCACCTCAAACAATTCTAATTTCTTCTTTTGGGGAACATTTGAAAATACAAAGTCAGTTGCTGTTAACTATTGCCACTCTACAGTGCTATAGAACACTCGAATTTATTCCTTCTGTCTGGCTGTAATTTTATATCTGTTAACCATCCTTTCTCTGTCCCACATGCCCCTACCCTTTCCACCTCTAGTAAGCACTATTGTACTCTCTACTTCTGTGAATCAACTTATTTAGCTTCCACATATGAGTGAGGACACGCAGTATTTCACTTTCTGTGCCCCTCAGACCTCTTGCATCAGGACACTAATCTCCTTCATGAGAGGGAGCCCTCACTAATCACTTCCTAAAAGCCCCACATTTTAATACTACCACATTGGAAATCAGGTCTCAACATACAGATTTTGGGAGACACAAACACTTAGACCATAGCACTAACATTTGAGGTTGTTCAATGTTCCAGGCACTCTTTTGTGCATAAAATATTGTCAATATTCCTATTATATAGGCACCATTATTATCTTCATTTTACCATGGGGAAACTGAATCTTACAGAGGTGTAATAAGTTAGCCACGTCTTGCAACTAGTAATGCTTTGAGTAGGGTTTCAAAGTCAGGTCACTCTCACTCTGACCTTTGTACAAAGGTACAGAGTCAAATCACATATGGTAATTTAATAAAGTACTTTGACCATGGTGGACGTGCACATCTCATAGCAGAAATATCTGAGAAAATTGGGGATGAGTGGGTTCCATGAGAGAAGGCATATGCATCTTAGTAAGAGATGGGTCAATGGTAGTTCTGACAGAATCAAGGCCTGGTTAAAAAGGAGAGAATCCTGCTGTCACTTGGGGACCCATGACCCCATTCCCTGTACGGTTGTCTAGGTTCCTGAGCCCACTTCCTTTCCATATTCTGCCTAGCAACTGTTCTTCCACGGCTGCTCCATTGGTTCAGCTCTCCACTGTAATATAGTCTTCTACATAATTTAGGGACGTCTTTGATGTTGCACAATTTGCTGGGTTTGCAATCCAAATGGTTTCTGGGGGAAATTTCTTGTGAGCAGGCACTTGGAGTCCAAGGCCTTATGATTCGTCCTCTCCCAGTGCTGGCTTGCTCAGCTGACAGCATGCGTCCACACACGTCTGAGCTGCTTTGGTCCACTTGTTTCTTTAACTCAGATGTGCAGCTGCCCCATTTTCATTGCTATCCTAGAAATAGCTCACTGATGTCATACGTTCTTTTGATAAGTGATAGAATGTCATTTTCTTTACTTTTTTCCCTCTCTCTGAACCTGTATAGGAGTGGTCTGTTGACATTTTGGTCAGACAGAAGTTCTGTCCTTGCCACAACAGAAAAAAAATTGTTTGGACTAGGTCTGACATTCTTACATAGTACAAACTGGATTTTTGAACAAGTACCTTTTGCTGCATGGCAAACTGACCCCAAACTTTTTGGCTTAAAAACAATCTAATATCTCTCCACATTCTGGGAGGATGGGCTCAACTGAAGGATTCTTGCTTGAGGTGTCTCATGTGATTGAAGTCAGACACAGTCGAGGCTGGAGTCATTTGAAGGGAGGAGACTTCTTCCCCATGTTTGGGGCCTCTGCTGGGAGGACTGCCATGGTGGTGGGCTGGCCAGGCATTTCTCTCTCCATGGGCCTCTCCTTAGCAGGTAGCCACAGGATGGTTGGACTTGTTAAGCGCTAGACAGCTTCCCCCACAGCAAAAGCTGCAAGATTGCTTATGATGTAACTTTGGAAGTCACCAACTGACTTCTGCCACCTTCTGTTGGTCCCACATTCTTCGTAGAAGGAACCTACACTTGACATGCATGACCTCATGAATACCAGGAGGTGTGATTCACTTGGGGGCCATCTTTGATGAGTAATTACTTTAGTTTGCACTCTGCTTCCAATAATTCATGTCCTTCCACAAGCAAAATACACTCACCCCTCCCCATGAGATCCTTCCCTCCGCTTACTTCTTTTTTTGTCTCATTTGGGCTCAGTGTTCGGGCTACCTATTGTTATATAATCAATCACCCCAAAACTTAGTGGCTTAAAAACAATCTCCATTTTATTATGATAACTCTGTGGGTTATCTGAGTTCTTCTGGGCAGTTCTGCTCCCTGTGATGTTGGACCTTATCTCTAAGAATCCACGGCTCAGGCTGTGGTCATCAGGGCTTGGCTGGGCCGGATATCTAGGATGACTCTAAATGTGACTGGCAGTTGATACTCACAGTCCAAGCATTTGACAGAGAACAACAAGCATCCTTAGACCTGGACTGCTTCCTGTGTGGTTCAGATCTCTGTCTGGACCAGAGGCAGGCTAATCTCAGCCAGTGGGCATGTGACTCCCATGAGCTTTCCTTCAGAAGGCCAATATTTTTGTAATTAGCAGATAGGGCTACAGGGCACCCAGGGACGGAGAGGGTGAGTGCTTCTAGGTGCTATCTCACACACCTATTACTTCAACTCTCACTGACTCCTCTAGAAACCAACATGGGTACATTTTCTGTCTTTCTCTCATGTGCTCTCTGTCCTCCATTTGGTGGACAATCTGTGTACTGTAAAGGAAACTCATTAATACCCCCACCGATGCCCCAACTTCCAGCCACTGTGACCAGCGCACCCCAAATCCATCCTACGTCTGTTTGTATCTTTTTTGTCCCCTTGTTACAACCCATACACACATGTAGAGTTCTCACAGTTAAACTTGGAGAACACCTGGCTGGGTGTGGGGGAGAATCAGAAAAAGAACCTGAAATAGTTCCTTACCCTGAAGGGTGTATTGTCATATAGGGAAGAAAAGACAAATTTACAAATAACTTGACCATGTTGTGGAAACCAACATGAGTTGTAGGAGAGGCACAAACTGTGTGTTGCAGAGGTCAGAGGACAGAAAATTCCACTTCTCTGTTTTTTGATTCGTCTTTGATTCTCCTTTTAGCTCTAGACAAATGGTTACCTTTCACATTCCAATTTCCTCATGTGGATAATGAGGAAAACATACCTTCTTTCACAAATCTTACTAAGGAGCAGTGAACATCCTGGCAAGGTATCTGCAAAGGCTTGAGATTTTATTTTTGTAGAGTCCAAACACATCTTTAACCTTACAAGTACCTGGGAAGGAAAGGGCAGGGTATAATGGTTTAGATGTGCGTGTGCATATGTGTGCATGTGTGCTATGTGCTCATGTGCCTGTGTGACAGCCATGCTCCAAATGAGGCCTCAGGGGGTAATAAACAGAAGGCCTGCTGGGACCACCAATTTCTTTTTCCCATCTGTGATGGCTGGGGCCCTGTGCCTCACACTGGGAAGGGTATTACTGAACTCTCCTTGGTCTGTGGCACGGCCGCCTTTAATTCATATTTGCATGTGTTGTGAGACTAGCCAGGCAGCTGAGCACTGCCCAGGAGTGGAGCTTGTGATGATGTAGAGAAATGAAATCACTGTTTAATGAGAATTGGTGAGATAAGGTCCACAGATGGACCATTCGGAGGGCTGTGTTTGAACCACGGTATCCCATTCATTTTATAATACACCTTACTGTGGGCTTAAATTGCATTCTTGGAAAATTTAGCCCAGCATGACTGGTTCTTCTTAGAATAGCATCACTCATATAATGTTGTGTTCAATAAGCCTGTTGCATAAAAGGTTATCACGTAATTTTTAACATTATAAGTCTCCAGTGCTTCTAGAACTTACCTTCAAAATAGTGCAAAATGATATTTCATATATATACAATTGTGCTTTGAAGTAGGTCCCCAAAAGCTGTGGTTACAAATCTTATGCCTCAGTTTACCCTTTGAAATTTGCCTCTCGTTTTTTATAGAGTTCTTCCATACATCAGTTTTCTAAAAGAATATACCAGTTGTACTTCCCTTTAGCTTTTTAATCTTTGATTGATGTGTTAATGGTATTTTCTCCTAATTTTTAACCACGCAGTAGTATATTGGACTAAGGATAAGGTTGTGAGTTAGACAAGCTAAAGTCTGAATCCCATCTCTGTCTAACATTAGCTGTAATCAAGGGCAAGTCACCTAATAATTCTAAGCAGTAAGTTTTGGGGGAAGTTGAAAGAATTTGAGATAAAGTAGGTACAACACAGATAGCACACTGCCTATCACATATAAAGTACTCAATAATAAATTCTAGTTATTATTATTGCCATCGGTAAGAATGATAAAATTTCTGGCATAGACCCTCTAACCTAACTGCAACTGATCTTTCTTTGAAGATGTCACCTTACTTTGTTTAAATTTCACCTTACTTTGTTTCTTCAGTATCTGTGGAATTACTGCTCTTATCAGAAGCACCATTATGCAGAGATAATTTCAGGTTCCTGAGTTCTTAAGCACAGTGGGAAACTAATAAATCAATTAAACATATATTTCATAAGAGATTGCTATATTTACATGTGTATACATAAATATAATTTTCAACAATGAAAAGTAGCTTGTCAGCAACAGTTTATTTCATGAAATAAAAAGATAGAAAAATGATACACAACACTTAAAAATGCAATTCTCCATAACACAGATTCTCATGAAATTTCACAGGATCTTGTGGTTGCCTGTGCTGTATTCAAAAAGAATATTGGATAACCAAATAGCCAAACAACATGGGATATATTAATATTATTGGAGCAAATTGTTGAGTGTTTTGAAAGGAGAGGAAATGCTTTCTAGGAATTTCTAATCACAGAGAATTTAGACTGAAGGAATTTGTCATGGTGTTTTCTGAATAGGCTTATAATTTTATATTGGATTAAAATTGGGTTAGGGAGGGAGTGGTTCCTCGGAATGAAGCTCTTCCAGGCTCCCTCTTGCTTTGTTTTTGCCTGGGGCATTATTTTTTGTTTGCCAAGACCAGCTGCTTCCTTGCTGGCCAGGTTTCCGTTTAGTGGCCCAGGGCTGCTTCTCTGATGTCGGGGAATTTGCCCCTCTGAGGTTGGACCGGGCAGCTGTGTGTCCCCAGGCTGGGCGAGGGGGCTTAGCTGCCTGGGGACCTGGCTGGTTGCATTCTGCTTCTGCTCTTTCACTGGTTTCTCTTCATGGATCTTCAACAAATGTGACCTCTGCCAACCTCGTCTGAGCTCATCAGCTCTGCTGCCTCTGGGGCCCAGGCGGGAGATAAAGGGGCCTGGCTCAGCATTGTTGGATGCCAACTATTTTTTTTTTCCCACATGGTCTCTGGGAACAGTTACTAATCATATCAGACCCTAAAACGATTTAAGCCTTTCCTATCTACTAAGCTTGAGATCTGTTGCTGGCATACAAACAAATCCCAAACTACCTCAACACTATAACACACACATTTTTGAAATCTTAGTGTAAAATGTACCATTAATCAACCTTCAACAAGTATTGTTTCATTTATTATGTGCTGTGCTTGGCGATGGGGGAGAGATGGAGTAGAGAACTCAGCCTTGCTCTCAAAGAGTGGTCAGATCCTTGTGGGTCAGTCTGGTCCTCCACCCCACCTGAAACTTCTTCATTACAGAGATGTTGTTACACGTTGGATTGTGTCCCCTGAAACTTGTCTGTTGAAGTCCTAATCCTCCTGTACCTCAGAATGTGACCTTCTTTGGAAATAAGGTTGTTGCAGATGTAGTGAGTTCAGATGAGGGTGGGCCCCTGATCCATTATGACTGGTGTCCTTATAAGAGAGGGAAATTGGGATTCAGACATGCACACCGGAAGAACGCCATGTGGACACTGGAGGCTTGCTGCTATAGGTCAAGGAACCATCAGAGCCAGTGAGGCCTGAGGCAGATCCTTCCTAGTACTCTCAGAGGGGACAGGGTCCTGCTGACACCTTGATTTCGGACTTCTGGGCTCCGGAACTGGGAAACAATACTTTTGTGTCTTTTAAGACAGCTATTTTGTGGTACTTTGTTATGGTAGCCCCAGCAGACTCGTATTCATGTGCATCATGTGTCCACCCATTTTTAATGAAGGAAACTGTCAGCTCTCCATAGACTGGGGTGCACAGTCTTGGCAGACTCTTCTTCATCCTGCTGACATTCAGCTCAAATGTCACCCCTGAGAGAGGCCTCCAGTACTGCCTTATCTTTTTTTTATTTTTATTTTTTGGTCTGTTTTGAGTTGGGGCCTTACTTTGCATCCCAGGCTGGAGTGCAGTGACAGGATCATGGCTCACCGCAGACTCAACCTCCTGGGCTCAGGCAATCCTTCCACCTTAGTCTCCTAAGTAACTAGGACTGCAGGCATGCACCACCACGCCTGGATAATTTTTTGATTTTTTTGTAGAGAGGAGGTCTCACTATGTTGCCTAGGCTGGTCTCGAACTCCTGGGCTCAAGCAATCCTCCTGTCTCAGCCTCCCAAAGTGCTGAGATCACAGGCATGAGCCACTGTGCCCCACCGAATTGCCTTATCTAAAGAGGCCCTGTGCCTTCCTTCCCAGTACCTTGTTTCATTTCCTCATAGGCTTGTCACTGCTGATGCATCTTGCTTATTTTTCTTGATTTTTAAATTATCTATCCCCATACCAGAGCTTATGCTCCAGAAGGCTCCTATCTGCTTTGTTTAGTGCTTTAGTGCTTGACACACAGTAGGTACTCGAAAATATTTGTTGCTAGAAGAAATAAGTGAGAGGTTAAAGTTTATTTTGGGAATATAAATGTTTGTTTATAGTCAGAGCTGTGCTTCTAGACACTACTGATTTCATCTTCCCATTCTTCTTCTTTTTCTGTCTTTTAGGACTGGAAGAAAGTATCTGGATTTGTTGCATGGACACAGACAACACGGGCCTGGCTTGCTCTTGCCTTGCTGTGGATAAATGTGGTTTTGTTTAGTCTCACACTTCAGTTTGTCTCTGAGCTGTGGAGGATAGATGGTTAGCTTTCAGTCCTGTTTTGATACCTCCTTGGGGAGTGGAAGGAAACTAGACCTACAAGCAAGGCTGAGCGTGGAGGCCTCAGGACTCCCTGGAGGAAGCCCACAGAAGGAGATTCTACCAGATCTGTATCTTAAGAGGAAGGGGCTGCCAGGCCCCAGGCTGTGTAGGCCCAGTAGCAAAGAAGAGGACCAATGTGTGGGCACATATAAGTCATCCGAGACCTCAGAAAGAGTGAGAAAGTGGGACTGTGTGAAAGTCCTGGCTGCCTGCCTTTGAGTCTTCAGGTAAACCTGAAAGGGACTCAGGACCATAATTTGGTCATGAGATGCTAATGTGGCTTTGTTTGTGAAATACAAAAGGATTGGACTGAAGTGATAGGTAGTGGGTGGAGGAGGCTCCTGAGGAAATACTTCAGATAAATACTTCTGGGGATAAATTCTTGACCAAGAGGTGACAGTGGGAACAGAGAGGAAGGAATTTAATAGTTGGCCATACATTTGGCAGCTGACTAGATGTTACTTTTATTTATATGTGACTTATTTCACTTAGTTCCAAAAAGGGTTTGAGGGGAATTACTACTTGAAGGTGATGGATGAGTTAAGAATTACCCTAAGTTCTCAAGTCTGAGTGTGAGGAAACAGAGGGTGTCTCTATCTCAGGCAGGAAGAAGGGCTGGGAAGAGAAAATATTTGTGAGCAGAAAATGATGTGTTCAGTTCTGGCTTTGTCACTCTTGAGGTGATGAAGGGACATTCAAATACAAGAACCTACTAGGCTGTTGTAAACAGATTATTCAGACAATTCCTGTCTTTGATAGGCAGGGAGTCTGAAAAAACAAATCTGTGTGATTAGCACACAAATAGGACCTGTTTAATTTATAGCTGTAGCCATTGTTTGCTTCTTCTCTCTGCTTTTCAGTGTCATATCTTTGCTCCAAAGCAATAGTAATTTTTTTTTGAGAAAGCAGGATTTATTGAGAGGACAGAAAAGCTCCCACAGTGGGAGGGGACCCGAAGGGGTTACCCAAGGGGTAGTAATTTTGAGTATCACATGCTTACAAACGCACTCACACAAAACGAAGCCTGTTTTCTGCAGTTGTATCCCGAGGTCTTGATATCAGATTGCTCAAAGTTTTGCTTTCTTCATGTCCTGAGAGAGCCCTTTGGTCTTCTGCCTCCGCTGGGTGCTGCCACTCTGCTTCAGCTCACGACAGGCTCTTCCAAGTAGCCTCCTGCGTTCTCTCCTTCTTTGAGTCTTGAGCAGCAGAAATGCATTTTGGCAAGACTCACCCTTTTGCTATGACAGATTGCTACACTACAGAGCCCATTCAAGTAACTTTTCTTCCACCTACCTTCATTCTCCGAGAAACTTTTGGTATCCTCCTTAGAAAACCACATGAAATGATGTGAGTTACCCAGGGTGATGGCTCAGCCATTGAGCACCAAGATAGATCTTCGAAGCAAAATAAAGAGGTTATAGCCATGAGAGGTTTCCAAGGTTGCTGATGTGTAAAAATTTGTAATTGGCAAGTATATTCTCCTTAAAGACTCAGAAGAGGAAGTACATTGATTTGCTACTCCCTTCGAGAACAGATTCCTTCATAGACTCCAAGACATGTTTCTGTATGTCAGAATTTAGAATATGCTTAACTTTTACCAGTACCTAAATCTTAAACTATCTTTGTTTTAACTGGGCCCAGGAAACATATGCTTTCCTTTTTAGTTTCTAAGTCTTTATAAGCATACATAATTTTAAAAGTTGTACAAATAAAACATTCGAACAAACAGAAGGATATAGATAAGTGAGTAAAAACTTTTATCTTCTCTCATCCTTGAATTATTTTCTTTTTCTTTCTTTCTTCCTTTTTTTGAGTCAGAGTCTCACTCTGTCACCCAGGCTGGAGTGTAGTGGCATGCTCATGGTCACCGCTGCCTCGACCTGCTAGGCTCAGGTGATCCTTCTGACTCAGCTTTCCAAGTAGCTGGAACCACAGGTGTGCACCACCACTCCCAGTTAATTTTTTTAAAATTTATTGTAGAGACAAGGTCTTGCCAAGTTGCCCAGGCTGGTCTCGAATCACTGGGCTCAGAAAGTCTTCGTCTCTGTCTCCCAGGGTGCTGGGATTACAGGTGTGAGTCACTGCGCCTAGCTCCATCCTTGAATTTCATTCCTCTCTCCAGAGGTAGCCTGTGAATTGTTTGCTAGGTAGTTCAGCAAGCCTTTTCTGTATATTTAAATGCATGCCTGGATTGTTCTGCCCAGGTGATCACATGCTGGTCACCCAGCTCTGATGACATTTCCTCAAGGAGTGCTTCTCTGATGACACAATGTAAATAAGTTCCCCCTATCATTCACCTTTTGTCTATCACTGTTTTGGTTTTCCTCATAGCATTTATTACTGTCAGTATTAGGCAGAATAATGCTCTTTCTCTGGCAAAGATATCTATGCCTTAATCCCTAGAACCTGTGAATGAGAGTGTTCTTTTTCATGGTGAAGGGGACTAACTGAAATCTGATTAAAGACACAGACCTTAAGATGGAAGATAATCCTGGATTAGCATGGTGAGTCCAGTCTAACCAGATGAGTCCTTAAAAGTGGTGAGCCTTTTGTGGCTGGGTCAGAGAAAAGAAGGACAAAAAATTCAGAGTATGAGAGGGACTTGAATCTCCATTGCTGGCTTGGATGATGGAGGCAGGCCAGAGGATGTAGGTGGCCTCTAGAAACTAGGAAAGGCCCTCAGCTGATAGCCAGCAAGGAAATGGGAACATCAGTCCTACAACCACAAGGAGCTGAATTCTGCCAACAGCTCAAATGAGCAAGGAAACAGATCCTTTTTTAGAGCTTCTAGGAAGGGATGAAGCCCTTTCAGGGTAAGGCACAGATTGAACTTCTGACCTTGAGTTGTGAGATAACAAATTTGTGTTGTTTATGCTGCTAAGTGTGTGTAATTTCTTATGGCAGTAATAAAAAAAAACTAATATACCACCCCACATTGTTTTAGTCTGATCAGTTTGCTTGTTTATTTTCTGTCTGCCCAGCAGGATGTGAGCTCCATAAAAGGGAGACCTTATTTCTTTGGCCCACCACTTATCTCAACTGACTAGAATAGTTTCCAGTATGCAGTAGGTGCTAATTTTGGTGTTGCTGAGTGAATAAATAAATATACAATATGTATATATTTGTATATGATGTCAGTTATACATATTATTTGATGACTTTCTTTTTTCACTTAATGATATATCTTAGCTATCTTTCCATGTCAGTTCATATATATATAACTCATGCTTTTAAACCTTTCTACTACCTACAGTCCATGAGTGAATGTATAGTTATTTTGTTAACCATTCTCTTACTGATGGACATATAAGCGATTTTCAAGTTTTTTGCTGTGTGCATCTCTGTGGATATGTCCAAATATTTCTATGGCATAGAAATGAAGTTTTGGTGCCAAAGCAAAAGTTCTTTTAAGTCTGGTTAACATTGCTACATTGCTCTCTAAAAATGTTATTCCAGGGGACATCCCCAATAACTGGTTATGAGACAAACTGTTTCCCAACACTCTTATTAATGTTGATGTTATCACTCCATTAGACTTTTAAAAAATGACTTGTAAGTAGAAATACCTTTGTATTTTGGTGTTCCATTTCCATGATTGTTACTAAGGTTGAACTGCTTTACTTAAGTTTATTAGCTATTTATATTTATTTTTCATTAAGCTGGGCTGCGGTGTCAGAATTTAAGGATTTGAATCCTGACTATAGCACTTCTTAACTGTATAACTCTTGGAAAACTCCTAAATTTGTCTTTGTTTCAGTTTTTTCTTTGCAAGATGGCAATGAATATAGTATCTGATCCAAAGGATTCTTATGCAAATTAATTGAATTAATACATGAAAATTGCTTAAGATATTGCCTGGCAAGTAGGATCTGCAGTCAATATCAGCTGTATTTTTTCCATCATTTTTTCCTCTTGGGTTGCTTTATTACTGATTTGCAAACATCCTTTATGTATTATAAAAAGCATTGTGTTGTCCCACTTATTGCAAATATATCCAAGTAGCTTGCCTTTTAGCTTTAGTTGTGGTGTAATTCATCTTAAAGAATTTCAAAGTTCTTTCCAATCTGTCTATCTTTTTCTTTGTATAGAATATAGATAGCCTTATATTGTTGTTTAAAAAGACATTTCCAATCAAAAAATTATAAAATAATTCTTTCATAATTTCCACTGCTATATTTATATAATTTTTGTGTTTAGTTCTTGAATTGCCTTGGGATTTATTTTTGTATGTGGAGTGATGTAGAAATTAAGTTTTCTTCCAAAGTATAGACACAATTTTCCCAGTGCCAGTTAGTGCTGATTTAAAATACTTGAGTGACTTTGTCTATTAAATTCACATAATGTATGAGATTTTTATATTTATTCCTTTCTCTTTATTCTTGTTTGTTTTTCTGGAGCATATGCCACAAATACCACATCATTTTAATTTACATAACTATGTAGTATATTTAATACTTGGTAGCATAGTTTCGTATAACTATTTTTTCTCTAAATTTTCTTGGATATTTTAAAGTCTTTTCTCCTTTATATAAACTTTACAATCAGTGGGTTAATTTATTCTTATTCTTTTAATATATAGATTAGTTTGAGGAGAATTATTGCATATAAAATAATCTCTTAGCGTATTTATTATTTGGTTTAATCTTAGCATTTTGCTTTTATCATGGTAAGATTCTTTGTTCATTACATTTTCTAAGGAGACATTGTTGATAAATGAAGATGCGAGTGGCTTATGTATATTGATTTTGTATCTGGCGATCTTGTTTATCTCTTACATTAGTCAAAACAGTTTTCCAGTTGATTCTTTTACATTTCTGGGTAGATAATCACATCATATACAAATAATTACTGTTTTGTCGCTTTTCATTTTCTATCTCATTTATTTTCTGTGACATCTTGCATCGACTGGGACCGCCAGTATGACCATCAAAGTTGATGGCATGATTTCTTATCCTTTCCTTGACTTAAATGGGAGAGGTTTTGCTTTTCCCCTTACTTGACTCATTTTGCTCATGTATAAATAGATTTAAAATTTTTCTGTGGCTTATTTAAAGAGATCCCCTTCTTTGCTCATAAAAGGGAATAGGTGCTGGGAGATAGATGATGTATTTATATAAAGAATAGAGCATGGGTCTTTAAAGAATGTGCTCTTTTAGCCGGGCTCGGTGGCTCAGCCTGAAATCCCGCGCTTTGGGAGGCTGAGGTGAGTGGATTGCCTTAGCCCGCGGGTTCGTGGCCCACCTGGACAACTTGGTGAGACCTCATCTCTACAATAAATAAAAAAAAATCAGCCGGGCCTGGTAGCACGCGCCCGTAGTTCCAGCTACTCGGAAGGCTGAGGCGGAGGGATCGCCGGAGCCCAGCAGGTCGAGGCTGCGGTGGCTAGGAGCGGCCGCTGCACTCCAGTCTGGGTGACAGAGTGAGACTCCGACTCAGAAAAAAAAAAAAAAAAGAATGTGCTCTTTTGTACAGTGATATGGGGAGAATAAGGGAGGAATAGAGGAGTGATAAAAATATTAAACAAAAGACAGAATGAAAAAGAAGGAGAGAAGAGATAGAAGAGGGAGAATATTGAAGCAAAATAGAACAAATACAGAGGGTGAAAGTTCCTAAACTTCACCAGTAGAAATGGTGGCTGGACTGCTTCTTACCTTTTGGGTGGAATGTTTGGCAGGAGGGAGGGAAAGAAGATGATAGGTGCTAGGTACTAGTGGTTATGCTTGGCATCTTCGTGGCATGACTGAGAAGGAATGATGGGTAAGGCCTCGGTAGTAAAGATTTCCCAACACACTGCTGGAAACTCCATTCCAATCCAAGCTATGACTGTGCTCTACTCAAATAACACTTGGTATTGTTGATACAGTGCAAATGTGTGGGTGTGGCACTGTCACCTCTGTTTTTGAGCCTGGATGTGCACATTTGGTTACAGAAACAGCCTTGGAGTCATCAGCACATTTCCCCTCGTAGAGCTCATTCCACATTACACTCCCCGGCAATCTTTCACAACATCCATTACAGAATGCTTTAGAATGTTCTGACGTTTTTAACTTTCACCGAGCAGTTAGGTTTATACATTTTCCTGTATAAATAAAATAAGAATGACCAATATTCCAGTTTCCTCCAGTATCTTAATACTTCATCTCAGTATATCCTATGTGCACTGGCCTCTCTGTGTCATACCAAACCATGAAGCCTGAATATTTTCATGTCCACGTTTTCTTAAGGGACTTTTCCTCATAACCATTTATTTCCTCCTTCTTGTAAACTATTTACAAAGAAAGTAGTTTATTTTTTAAATGGCAACCTGTCTGTTCTTTTTCTCTCTTTCTCAAATGAATCTTTATCAAAGTTCTCTTCTCTGGAGCTGTCACTCTACTTTGTAGTATCTTTATCACAGCACAATGTTGTTGCTGATGTCAGTTGGCCTCCTAGACTGTGTGGTCTCTTAAGTGCTGACACTGTGATTTTGTCTTTCCTTCTCTCTTTCTTAACACAGTGCCTGGCATAGAGAGGGTGATCAGTACATATGTTGGAAAGATTAACACATAACAGAAGTGAGTAAGATAGCATATTTAGGTATATTTTAAAAGATAGACTCAAGGTAGTGGTGAGAATGGGTTTATTATGGCAAACATGAAGATGGAGGAAAAAGTTCTGCCAAATATATTTTCATAGTTTTGCTTAATAAAATACTTAGTTGACCAGTCATATGAATATTGGTTGGTATCTATTGAGCTGCCATGGAGTATTCTGTCATCGTCATTATTGTCATCATCATCATCTTCATCTTCATCTTCATCCACCATCACCAGACTATTTTTGGAAGCATAAGAACTCAAAATATAATGCCCAACTCATCATTTCCCTCATTATTCCTGCAAAATTGCAGGTGGTGGGGTATTATTTATTTCTGTACTCTGTGTGTCTGGAAAGCTGTCCTTCTTGGGGCAGAACTAGCAGATTCTCTTCCTGTCTACAGTCTTGTGTGTGTAGCCATAACACCAGCTGAATAACAGAGTCCTTGTAGAAATGTCAGAGGTCACCTGGCTGCTGACAGAGAAGTCTTCCTAGACCCTTTAGGAAAGGGTACAGGAAAACTCCCAGAGAGGGGAGCTGACCGGGAGAGTTTCTACTCGTTTTCAGGTACCAGTTCCTCTCTACTCCTGCTCTGGCTGGTTTCCCTTGAGGGCATCTAGGTCTTAGAATAGGTAAGCATGCACCGCAGGCCACCAGTCTCTGCTTAAACCTGAATGCTCTTCCTTGTTCTCCAGGGAACTCTTGGGAGGGACCAGAGGAGAAAGTTCTGCCTATTCTTTCCTAGTGTGGAAAATGAAGCAGGATTCATGTTGATACAGCATTTCTGAAAAAAGCCTAATATCCTAAAAGACAGATTTTTAGATGCATAAAATTAACACTTGAAGACAGGTACCTTACAAATGAATTGGGTTAATCCCCTTATTTTACAAAGTAGAAAATTGATACCTAGTGATCACACAGTAGTGGAATAAGGAGTAGAACTCGAAGCTCCTAGTCTAGTGCTTGTTTGGTTATGCAGTGACTTGGATTAAATTATTCAGTTAATTATTACAATCAATTTGGTTATAAAATTTACTTACAACTTTTGAAGAAAGCAAAGGATGGCTTTAGTTTTACTCCATGAATGAACATTACCTTCAAGACATGGTTTTGTGGAATATGCTATTTTAGTTACTTAATCATATATTAGTCATACTTTTCCAGAAGGAGTAGGAACACTGGGTCAATGTGTTATTATTTGAGTATGCAATTTTAGAAAAATGTGACAGTGTTAGACATTGGGAGAATTGGACTCCAGAGCCAATCTGCCCCAGCTTTCTGTGGAGCCATCAAACGCCACTCAACCCTGGTCACTCATCTATAAAATGGTTTCTTTACCCTGTAAGAATCATGAAGACACACTTGAAAGAAGTATGTCAAAGTGCTTTGAAACATACATTCTCTATAGAATGGAACTGCACTCCTATTTATGTGAAGATGCAGGACTATTAGCTGAAGACATAGTCCTAAGTCCTTCGTTCCAAAGTGCCAAATCTTTCCTTATTTGTATCGCTGAATGATAAGTCTTCCCAACTGTTGTTAACTTTGGAAAAAGCATTAATGAGGGAAAGGCAGTGATGCAAGGCTGTGGGTTTCTACTTCTTGCCTGACTCTCCTCCAAGGCACACCCGTCCTCTGACTGGGACTGTCAGTGACAGCAAAAGTTCATTCTTAGGCTCTAAAACCTAAAACACTCAACTCTTTTACTTTAAAGTATCCAGTCTGTCAAGTCTAGGAAATCTCTCAATTTATAATTTCAACAGTTTCTCAAATTGGCTTACAAAGATTTCAAATACTTTGGTCTTTATTCCATTTTTGAAATTGTTGAGTGAAGATTGTCCTATTTTAAGCATCTTGAATAGGCTAGGTGATCTATGAATTTAGGCTAATCTACACTGTCCCAAAGAAAATATGCTCTTAAGAGTGATAGAACATGAATTAAATACAAGGCCAAGAAAGAAAAGAAGACAGTGACTGGACAGTGTGAGCCAAAGTATGCCAGGAGAGCTGGTACACTGGTAGATTAGGTTGACGGTTCAATTATAGCTACTTTGTCTAAACTGGGAGAAGAAAGTTCTGAGCAGCAGTTTGTTGATCCATGAAGCACATCTCACATTTTGTCACTGTAGCAGTCTGCTCTTTCAACACCTTCCCTGTCAACATACAGGTCACTGTTTTTGTGACACATTTCTCCCTCTCATTGGCCCTAAGTCAGATGGTAGAGAGACTAGGTAAATGGTCTCAGCTGCCCACATAACTTTTCCAGTTTTTTTTTTTTTTTTTTTTGGTCAGAGTTGTTTCTATTTCTGACAGCTCAGACAGTTGTTCACATAAATCAGTGGTAAAAATCTCTTGTGTTAGCAGGCGGTGAAAGGATTAAATCATTTTCCGTGAAGTCACTTATGTTGCTCCATCACTGATACTTTATCACTTCTTTTTAGCTCTTTCTTTGGCGAGGCAAGGATATCTATATTAGGTAAATGAAAAATGAACTGCACTCTTATCCTCTTGTTATTACAGCTGGTACGCTTCCAAAAATCATACACTACCGCTGACAAATCACAGTAATAATCACAAGCCTGAGCTTTAATTTCTCGGACCATTTTTACAAAGCATTCATTTTTCAGCTATTAAGATGGACAAAATTGACCGTTTTGGGAGAATGTCTAGGGCTTATAGCTTTCTTGTTTGGGGTCTGAAGTGTATTGCTAGGAGACTCAGTTCTATTGCTTGAGCTAATGTGTGGCCCCAGGAAAGTTTCTCTATTGCTTTGTGCCTCAGTTTCCTCTTCTATAACATCTCTCATCCTCAATTTCTGAAGCTGATTAAATGTCAGAAAAATACAGTCAGTCATTTAAAGGGAAATTAAATGCAAGTATTAGTGACAATAAGATACTCACTTTTATTTTTTAATTTTTAATTTTATTTCCAAAGACCCTGATCCTGACAGATATTTATCTTTAAATCGAAAACACGTACTCTTTCTTCAGAAGACATCTTTGATTATTTAAAAATTCAAAATTATATCTCAAAAACAAAACATGTAGAAATGTGCTCCTAAAGGATCTCCCTGAAAGAATTAGTGTGGCTCCAACACAAAATGCTTATTTCTATAAGCAAATAACTAAGAAAGAGAATGAACATTACTTAACCAAAGGACTAGAAAAGAAAACAGGGCCTCTGATGGGCAGAGAGGGCCCATCATTTCTTGTCCTATGCCCCCCAAAGGCCACTTAGTGCTTCTCATCAAGCTGCATCTGTCAGGGAGGTACATATCATTTCTGAAGATGCTCTATTTCTTCTTCTTTTTGTAGCATGTTCTCTTTTCTTTTGGACCCTCCACCACTGGGCAGCCAATGCCCCTATGGTGCCTTCCAGATCTCCCTACATGTCCTGCCCATGCCTGTTGCTCCAGGGAGTGGCTCGAACTCTGGATTTAGTCTAACTCTATTTCCCAATAAAAATACTCCCTGTTGTCACTTTCCTTCAGGACCTTGTCAAATCAAAATAACTGCTATAACAGTAGCTGAAATCATCTCCACTGGATGAGGTAATGCTGCATTAATCCAAAGGGGAATGATTGTGGGGTGTAATTGATGCTGTGGCAGGTATGTTCTTTGGTATCAGACCACACCTGATCTGGTTCGCTGTTGCTATTCCCAACAGTTGTAGAAGTCTGGTCATGGAAGTCTTTCTGCTAGGTCCAGGAGGACACAGGACTCTAGATTCATCCAAGCATCTCAAAAAAAAAAAAAAAAAAGTAACCAGAAGCTTGTGCAACTCATAAGTAATATACGGCTCTTTGCTTTGCTGTGTCTCTGAACAAACGGGTCAATAGGGATGTTTGAGCCCAGCTCACCATGAGTTCCAGGAAATGACTGACCCAGAAGCCACAAATGCTTTCAGAAGCCCTGGAATTAGAAATGGTAATGAACTCATAAATGGGCGAGGGTAAAGGATTAGCATGTGAGCTGTCCATTTCCATAGATACAAGGCTCCTTTCATTTATTTTTACTGGGCTTTTATTGGGACTCTGAACTCCAAATCTGATAGGACATCTGTGCTTCATTAGTTGTGTTTCATTAGCTTTATAATGTGATTTAAACGGACCCCTCAAAGCTGTCACAAGGGAAACTCCTGAGAGTCCCAAGTTCTTGGCCTTGCCTTGCAGGGGGCCCATGAAATGGCCACAAGAACAGAGAAGAATGTCCAAAGGTCATGGGGCCACTGGAAGATGGATCCCAGGCTAGGAGGAGGTCAGACACATCTTTTTCTCTATGATTAAGATCTTAGAAAGGAGGCCTGCTGAATCCAAGAGCATCTTGATGGTGAAAAAGAAGAATTTGGCTGTAGGACTGGGAAGACTCTGCTAATTCTAGCAGTCTGGGGACTCTCACTCACCTCTGTAGCCTTGCCTCTTCTCTGCTTTGGGAGCTGGCACAATTAACATGTGTTTTCCAGGTTGAGGGAGGAAATGTAAAACAAGACGGCTGTTTGGTGGACGGCAACAGGAAGCAGGAAGCAGCCACTTTTTGAGTGTTCCCTCCAGCAATGATTAAAGTAGAAGCAGGTAGTCAGTCATGTGACAGGGCTGAAATGTATAAACTGAGTATCACACTGCTCTGAGAATAGTTGCTATGGTAACCCAGACAGAGATGGAACAGCAGTAAAGGAGAGCTGCCCTGAAAGCACATGTGATTGAGTAACTGAAAATTGTTTGGGGGGGGGGGTGGAAGGTTGGCAGTGGTGAGAATGGGAGTAGGAGGCAGGTGAATCTACGGTAATGACCATACGGAGAGTGTGGTTTGGTTGGATATTGACGAATCTTGTCAGGAGTCCTCATAGAAACTGGAAGTGAAATGATCATCTGCACAAGCTACTGTTTCTATCTCTGAACTTTTTGATTGCAACATTACCTAGTAAATTCATTGTTGCTTAAAAAAATCTATAATGTTGGAGACAGGTGGTAATGCTAACCTTGAGTTCAAAGCCCGGTCATCTGAAGCAGGATGATTTTCCTGCAGGGCTTATGAATGTGTCCACTAAGCAACCTGATTATTTCTAGTTGGGTTCCACATTCTGCCTTCAGTCGCTCACATGACTATTCCAGAGGTGGCTACTTGGTGTAAGAGATAAGCCCTTGAAATATGTCCTTATTCCAACTTTGGAATGTATGTTCCCTGTGAAATTCCCGTATCATGACCCATCTTTTCTCTCCACTATAACATTGAGAAAAGAACTCTGCCCTACTTTTCAGGATAATTGTGAGAAATAACTTATTAATGATTATAAAGCAGCTTGAAAACCCAAGCTCTTCACAAATGCAAGATGATAAAAAATGCATATGGGTAACAATAACAACAATCACATCACGGCCACTGAGAAGGTAGCTGGGACATCCTCCAAGTCCCAAAGGGAGAATAAGGACCTAGAAACAGGAATTATGTCTTATTGTGGACCAAGTAAGATATAAGGATCACCAGATTCCCTGGACTTCCTGAATTGCCATCTGTGTGTACAACTCACTTTCATTTACCAGGACGAGTTGAAGATTTGGCAAGAGCTTTCTTTCTCTTTCTGCCTCTTTTTTTAAAGCAATTGTGGGTCTAATTCATTATCTTCAGCATGCCCTTGTCTTTGCCCTGAGCTGGTGGGAATGACTTTCTGAAACAACTAATATCCTCACCTCTGAGGCAGATGACCTTCCCTTTGTCCCCCTGCCTTTTCTTTTTTTTTTTTGCAGCAAAGCTCTACAATACAATACAGCCCTCTGCCAGCAGATCTGTAACTAAAGGAATTCATGCATCTTGCATCTTGAAGATGCATTATTAATGCCTGGACAAATCACATCAGGTGAAACCCAGCAAGTCCCTGGCACTGAAAAAAAGGAACAAAAGCTAGTTCTACAAGAGAGCGATGGATGAGACAAATTATAACAGCTGGGAGTTTCTTGTAAGTAAGATGGCATAAAAACCAGAAATGCTAAAAATGTGTGCACAGATAACAACTTCGTATTTCCGTGGTAAAACAGATTACACACGGTGCTGGAAGAAAGCCACTCTAATTGTGGCTTCGTTAAAGTCATGGTGCTGCAACTCTTTGAATTTCCCAACAAAAGGGACCAGCTTGCTGGTGACCAAATTACTTCCAAGTGCAACCGCAGGCTCTTATACATGATTTTCAAGATGGACTAGGAAGGATGGATTTTTCTAATAGGGCCAGTAATCAACTCTGTCTGCACAGGGGAACAAATAAAATATGGCTTGGGAGAATTCACCAGGGAACTCTGGGGCAAAGGAGACCATGGGAGAGGAGGGAATGGAATCCCTCTTGTCACCTCTGTTGGTCATGGTGGGGGATACCTGGATGGCCTGGCATGAGACAGTGGTTTGCTTGTGTGTGATTCATCCTCCTGCGTGAGAATTTTCAGATCCGTTTGACTTCCAAACAGGGTGATTGGAGATAGATAAATATCAGGTTTATTTCCAATGGATTAGAAAAGGCCACGAGTGCACAATCATTTAGCTGTGCAGATCCATGACTGCGCTGATTCCCAGTGGTCACTAATGACACATGAGCTGCTTCAGCTCTGATGAGCTTCCCTGCTCTTTTTCTGTAGGGGCCATGGCAGGGAGGATTTGCTTTAAATTGCAGGCAACAGCTAAAGTTTATGATGACATTAAAGGGAGACATTTTTCAAACCTACTTCTATATAATCAGTTTATTAAATAAGATTTTTTTGACATCTTGAAAGAAATAATATCCTTTTTAAATATGAGAGCTGCTGATGTGCTGAAGAAAAGGGCTAGAGGTTTCTGTGCTTGTGTGTGTGTGTGTGTGTGTGTGTGTGTGTATGAGTGCATACATACTTGTGCCTCTCGCCCACATTCTCTTGTGGTTTCTGTGTAATATTGCCCACATTTTCTATTTGGAGAATCACTTTCCCTTACATATACTCAACAGCAAACATGAAACCACCTAATTATATTTTCATAATCATGATTAAAAACCATCTAAATTATCCTGCTTGATGTACTCAAAGAGTTTGTTGATTGCTTTTTGATGTGTATTAGAGTTTTATGCCGAGCCACATCAAATGAGTTGCTTCATAATGAAATAAAGGAAAAATCCTTTAATATGCATGCACACTTACTTAAAATATACATATATAATTCATATTTGGCTAATTAACCAGCATCAACACAAAATCTATGACCATGAAATAATTGTGGAAAGGGCGATTACCTTCAAATAGTACATTAATTTCTCATTCAGATATATATGTATAGCATCTTTTTTTTGCACAATATTGAATCTACCTTTGATAGAAGCTACCCAGTCTTTTGACCCATCAGTGCCTCAAAGTATTTTTCCATATTCTGGGGAAGAGCCGTGGGATTAGGACTTGAACTTCAGAACTTAATCTTATAATAGGAGTTGCATGTAAATGTTCCCCTTCCCTAACGTATGTTCCTTTGGACAATAGAGGGATTCTAGACGAGTTCACATGAAGGAATGGGATGAAACAGTAGTCTAGTGTGATCCCTTCCTGCTGATTCTTCCTAAAAATAAAGACGTGTCCCTTTCCCTCTTCTTGGGGAGCAACAGTGTACAGAAAACTCATGGTTTTCTGATTTACATGCGTTGGTTTGCCCCGGGGCAGGAAGAACTGATTTGGGGATCTTTTTATTTTTCTTTCTTTCTTTTTTTTTTTTTTGAGTTGGAGTTTCACTCCATCGCCCAGGCCGGAGTGTAGTGGCATGTTCATGGCCACCCCAGCGGTGGTCTGCTGGACTCAGGTGATCCTTCCGCCTCAGTTCTCCAAGTTGCCAGAACTACAGGCATGCGCTACCATGCCAGGCTAATTTTTTTTTAAAAAATATTTATTGTAGAGATGAGGTCTCGCCAAATTGCCCAGGCTGTTCTCAAATTTGTGGGCTCAGGCAATCCCCTCACCTTGGCCTCCCAAAGTGCTGGGATTACAGGCTTGAGCCACTGTGCCTGGTCAGGCCTTTGTCTTCAAGTACTTTTTTTGTTTGTGGAAGAAACACAAAGGTATGCCTTTAAATCAGTAACTTTCATTTTCACACACAAATTTCATCCGATGTGTAAAACATGGACAGGTTATTTCTAACGAAGCGGTTTGCGACATGGAGAGCCTGGCCCTAATTAGCCGGGCGTGGTAGCGCGCGCCTGCAGTTCCGGCTGCTTGGAAGGCTGAGGCGGAAGGATCGCCGGAAGAGGGGAAGGGAAACGTCCTCATTTTTAGGAAGAATCAGCAGGAAGGGATCACACTAGACTACTGTTTCATCCCATTCCTTCATGTGAACTCGTCTAGAATCCCTCTATTGTCCAAAGGAACATACGTTAGGTCGAGGCTGCGGTGGCCAGGAGGGTGCTGCTGCCTTCCAGCCTGGGCAACAGAGTGAGACTCCAACTCAAAACAAAACAAAACAAAACAAAAAAAGAGACCCTGGTCCAGGCAGTGATGGTGAGGATGAAGTGTCTGGAGAAGTCCTGGCCAAATCAAAATGACCAGAGTGGTCAAAGTCCTTACTTAATGTGAACCACAGTCTTTAGCCATGCCACATGATTTGCAGCTCCTGCCCTGCCCGTACCTTTGCAAATGCTGGTCTTTACGTCTGGAACACTACTGACCCCTTGTCTAGTCAGCCAATGCCTACTCCCACTTCAAGATTCCCTACCAGCACTAACATTCCTGGGAAACCCTGTTCCCCCTCATTTGGACTCCCATAGAAACTGACCTATCTCTAATGGAGCAATGGGCACAGTAGCTGGCCCTTGGTTCCAGTATCCTTGATGGGGGGGGGGGCTGCGCTTTGCAATATATGTCATCAAAGTGCAAAGTGGACACTGGGCAATGGGTGCACTCTGTATATTCTTGGAATGAACAAATGCAGCATTTTAACCATCATTTCATCAAATCATTCAACAAAAGAAAACACAGTGCCTGTCATTCTAGGAAATATTGCTGCCCCAAACTTTTCTATTGATTTTGGACTTATGGACTATAGGTACAGAGACTTACAGAAACTTTGGTCTCATAATGATTTTGCAATTTTGTGATTATTTAGATTCATGTAGGCCACCAATAGAGATAAGAAAGGCCCCAGAAGTTCATTTTCATCTTGGGATACCACATATAAAAGAATCTGTTTTATTCTTTTTTTTTTTTAAGAGACAGAGTGCTACTCTGTCACCCAGGCTGGAGTGCCATGGTGCAATCGTAGCTCATTGCAGCTTCAAAATCCTGGGTTCAGGCGATCCTCCAACCTCAACCTCCCAAAGTGCTGGGATTACAATCATCAGCCTCTATGCCTGAGCATACATTTGTATTTTTATTTGACCAAGGTAACCAAGTGATAGTTACTTGTCCACTTAGGTTGTGGAATCACAGACACTGCATTTTTAAACTTTTTTATTTGAAGGATGTGTGAGGTACAATTCAGGATTAGATATACAAGTGGTCATCGTACAGGTAAAGTTTGGGCTTCCCTTTGCCTGATTTGAGATCAGGTACCCTTACTGATGTTGTGTCCCCCCCT
>CAUYQG010004094.1:0-27072 GCA_963574415.1 Tarsius wallacei
CCTGTAATTCCAGCTACTTGGAAGGCTGAGGTGGAAGGATCGCCGGAGCCCAGCAGGTCGAGGCTGCGGTGGCCGGGAGCGGCCACTGCACTCCAGTCTGGGCGACAGAGTGAGACGCCAACTCAAAAAAAAAAAAAAAAAGACAGTAATCTCTTGGTATCCATGAGGGACCAGTTCCAGGATTCCCTTCAGATACGAAAGTCTACAGATATTCAAGTAGTACAGTTATTTTTATTACAGGTATTTACAATCTGCTATGTATCACAATGTTTATATCTATTATAGAAGAAGCTAATAACATGTGGTAAGCCAACCTACAGACTATCATATTTTTTTTCTTTCACTAAAGTAATTTATATGGCTGGCCATAAGCAGATATACTTCTAAAATGTTCTGGTAAGAATCTCATAGTAAGTGTTTTATTAAATATTTTTTAAAATAACTAACAATTATGAAATTGAGAAAAAAACTGACAGAATAGTTACCTAAAGTACATCATCTTCTTTCCATTACAGATTTACAACTATCTCATTTTCTGTCAACAAGTTCTCATTTTAACAAATTTCTAGAAAATGTTGCCTTCTGTAATTATCTTTTTTCTAAATATTTTCTTTTTTAGTTTCTCTGACTGTACTCTAATCCAATATTTGGATTGTTAGTATTCAGAGAGTATTCAAATGAAGTATATTAGGTTTCTGTGTTGTGTCATTTATTTAGATATGTTTCCTTAGTGAGCTGTCTCAAATGAATAGATTTAGACCCAAATTATATTGGCAAAGGAATTTTTTTTTTTTTTTTGAGTCGAGGTCTCATTCTGTTGCCCAGGCTGGAATGCAGTGGCACGATCGTAGGCTCAGGCAATCCTTCTGCATCAGGCTCCTGAATAGTTTGGGACTACAGATGCATGCCACCACTCCTAGCTATTTTTTTAACCTTTTGTCAAGAATGGTCTTGAACTCCTAGGCTCAAGCAATCCTCTTGCCTTGGCCTCCTAAAGTGCTGAGATTGCAGGTGTGAGCTACTGTGTCTGGCAAGCAAATGTTTTAAATATGTAATTTTTCACGATTAGACAGCTCACTAAGGAAACATATCTAAACAAATGACACAACACAGAAACCTAATACACTTCATTTGAATACTACCTGAATACTAACAATCCAAATATTGGATTAGAGTACAGTCAGAGAAACTAAAAAAGAAAATATTTAGAAAAGAGAGAGATAATTACAGAAGGCAAAATTTTCTGGAATCAACCAGGAACAAAGGGGGAAAACATCATTCAAGAAAAAAAAGTCCATTTTGAGAATTTAGAATAACAGAATTTAAGAAACAGAAGGGCTGTTATAAAACATATGGCCCAAACCTCTCATTTGCCTATGAGAAATCTGAGGCATAGAAAGTTATTACATCTTGACCAGAAAAGTAGTACCTTGAACCTGTGGGCTCAGGAAATCCTCTCACCTCAGCCTCAAAAAGTGCTGGGATTATAGGTGTGAGCCATCGTGCCCGGTGAGAAAAGTAATATCTCTATTCAGTGGCAGGTGATTGACCTAGAACTCAGATTTGATGGCCAACTGACAAATATCAATAATGAAGACATTTACCTGTGATGATACTATATTACATTTTCATATACATAATTGTCACTTGGGAATAAACTAGTGATAAAAGTGAAGGTTATATTGAATACATTTCATGAATTTATAATTGGTTCTCTCTTCTTTGAGAGGAATAGGGACAAAAAGAGAAAAGTAAGAGATAAGCAAGTCTGCAGATATTTTATTATCTGCTCACTACTTTAACATGATTTTTATAACTTATCTAAGTTTAAGGCTCACAGCAAAGGCAAAACACAACTGCCCAAATATAAAGGGATAAAGGCCAAGGTTCAGAGACAGATATAGAAGGCCTTACAGTGCATGGAAAACATTTTTACCTTTTTTTAGCTTGTAGGTGTTCCAATTACAAGTAAAATACTAGTAACTTGTTTTGCCTTTAAAACGCCTACTCTTATTCACTTATATCCCCAACTTAAATGAGCTCATCAAACTACTAAGTGACAAATTCAAAAAAGAGACTAACCTTTTTGAGAGCACCTGTGTGTTTCCAGGCTGACCTATCTTCTTCATTGCATTTGACTGAAAGTGCCGCAAGAGCCTGTGTGTACAGTAGGGTAAAGAGTACCTTCACAATGCAGGTGAAATGGTCTACAAGAGAAAAAAAAATCATTATTTCTCTGGAACCTAGACATTTTGTACTCAAGATAATTTCATAAATATATGCCTTTCCTTGCACATATGACTGGTTTTTGCTCAACATTTAAGTAGTTAATAAAATGAAATCATAATGCACTATTATATTTGCTGCCCAACAGATCTGAAATTATAAAAACAAAGTTCCTCTCTATTCATCCACAGAATATATAAATTAGAGGCATTTAGTATAGTGGGAAGACCAGTGCTAATGGCCGCTCAACCCTGGAATAGCCATGGAACCTTGGCAAATTCTTTTACTGGGCTTCAGATGCTCCATAACAATGTCTTGGGAATCTCAGTGTTTAAAACTAATACATCATCTACCTCTAATATGATATAGATCTTATAAAGAATATATAATATAGAAAATGACATAAAATCTTACAAGGTAAAAAAAAAAAAGAAAATCCAATATTTAAGTGACTAATTGGGTTTCAGAATTCAATGAAAACTATAGCAATAATAAACAGTAGTAGCAATATGTAAAGTGGCTGGCAGCTTCTGGCACATTTTAGGTACTTAATAAATGAAAGCTTTAATAATCATAATTAACATTTATATTTACCTAATAACTTAGAAAATTTCTTCAAGTGTCTCATTCAATCCTCAAAACAGTCTCAATTGGATAATTGAGCTTCAGAAGGATGTGCTTGTGATATCAAAGCTAATAAGCACCCAGGTCTGAACTTGAATCCATATAGATCATTTTTCTTCAGGTTCAGTATTCCTTCTATTACATTATGCTCCTCCCCTAGTAAATGGATACTACCATTTAATCAGTTGTTGGATTCAGAAACTTGTAGACATCCTTGATACTTTCCTGTCTCTTTCTCCCCATATTAAAATAATCACCAAATCCTGTTAATTCCACTTTTGAAACATCTCTCAAGTAATTCCAACATTCTAGATCAGACTGCCATCCTTTCTTGCCTAGATCTATAATCCCAGACTATGTGGTTGCGTTGGGGGTCCCTAAGACCACTTCCAGGTTTGATGAATCACTAGGACTCATATGACTTAGTACAGTCATGATTTATGACAGCAAAAGGATACAAGTTAAAATCAGCAAAGAAAAAAGGCACAGTGGGTGAAGTCATAAATTTCAGAGTCATCTCCCAGTGGAATCACATAGGATATACTTAACTCCTCCCCTAGTAGCTAACTCCCCTAGCAACAAGGTGTGACAGCATATGTGAAATGTATACCAAGGAATCTCATTAGAGACCCAGTGCCCGAGGTTTTTACTGGGGTCATGCAGGTACCTTCTGTCTTGCATAGACCAAAATTTTAGACTCCCAAGAGGAAATCAGGTGTATTCAGCATAAACCATATTGTTTGTACAAACCGTTTAGGCATAGTGAGCCACTCTGATCAATTCTGGGAATCCAAGTTCCCAGATTCCAGTCAAGGTCCAACTCTGCAAGCAGGCCTTTCAAATGATAGCAGTCAGGCCTTCTATGCCAATTCTTCTCTGCACAGCAGTTTATATGCATCACCTCTTTGCCCCTTGTAATCTACTTTCTTTATGACAGCCAGAATGATATTTTTGTCCAACTTTATTAAGGTATAATTGACAAAAAATTGTATAAATTGAAGGTATACAATGTGATGTTTTGATATCAGTATTCATTGTGAAATGACTACTTAAGATCTACTCTCTTAGCAAATTTAACCCTATGTACTTGGAGATATCTGTGGATCATCTATCTACCAGCAACTTGACCACAATTTTTTATGAAATAGTGAAAAATATCACTTCATATTAAATAATACCAATTATTGGAACCAATTATTTTATTGTAATGATATTTGGCTTAAAATGGAACTTTGGACATTGAGGAACTCATTTATGGTTTAAAAAATCAAAATTTTATATCTTATGTTTTTTTAATGTGTGATAATGTGTGAAACAGTCACCGACATGCATTGCAGGTTCACCAATACATGCTGTGCAACAGTAATATTTTTTACATCTTCCATATGGTGTTTTTCTATTTCAGCAGACAATGCAATCTTGTTTTCTTCTTCCCACATTAATAATATGTATTTTATCATCTATTCTGTTGTTAGAAGATGTGGAAGGACACATTCGTGATTCCAGAAAACCACTCCTCAACTGATCGGTCATTATCTCAGTATATATTCCATGTCTTTATTTGCTTTTTCGTGCAATTTGAATGGAAAACATCAAGAAAACATACATTTTTCAAAAATTTGCACTTGCATAAGTTTGTCCTGTATAATCACCAGCAATCTCTTTATGACCCCTGAGAAGGGACATCAGAGTGGTTTGCTAGATTTACAATGTTTCCTCAGGGGCGACCCCATCTGAGTATAAAGGGTTAAGCATATAAATACAGTATTATTATTATTTTTCTGAGTAGGAGCCTCACTCTATTGCCTAGGCTGGAGTACAGTATTATTAACTATAGTCACCATGTTGTACATTACAGCTCCAGAACTTACAACTGAAAGTGTGCACCCTTTGACCAACATCTTCCCACTTCTCCCACCTCCCTGGTCCTTATTAAACACCTTCTTTTTTTTTTTGAGTTGGAGTCTCACTCAGTCGCTCAGACTGGAGTGCAGTGGCCGCTCCTGGCCACCGCAGCCTTGACCTGCTGGGCTCCGGCGACCCTTCTGCCTCAGCCTTCCAAGTAGCTGGAATTACAGGCGCGCGCTATCACGTCCAGCTAATTTTTTTGATTTATTGTAGAGATGAGGTCTCGCCAAGTTGCCCAGGCAGGTCTCGAACCCGTGGGCTCAGGCAATCCACTCACCTCGGCCTCCCAAAGCACGGGATTACAGGCTGAGCCACCAAGCCCAGCCGTATTAAACACCTTCTACTCTCTGTTTCGACTAGTTTAGATTTCACATAAATGGGATCACACAGTATTTATCTCTCTGTGACTGGTTCATTTCATTTAGCATAATGTTCCTCCAGGTCATCCATGTTGTCGTAAATGGCAAGATTTCCTTCTTTTTCGAGGCTAAACAACATTCTATTGTATTTATAAATCACATTTATCTCTTCATCCACCGATAGACACTTCAGTTGTTTCCATATCATGGCTACTGTAAATAAAGTTGCAATGAACATGGTAGTGCAGTACAGATATTGTTTCGAGATAATGATTTACTTCTTTTGAATATACACCCAGAACTGGGATGGCTGGATCAAATAGTAGTTCTATTTTTAGTTTTTGAGGAACCTCCACACAACTTCAGGACTCTTCCTGAACTAAAGAAGAGCAATGAGGATGGAGAGAATGGGTCAAATTAGAGAAATATTTAGATGACAAAAATTATAGTATTTGGTAGAACTTTGGAGGCAGAGGGTGATGGTAGTATCTCATTGTACAAAGGTTAGAGAATAACCACCTACAATGAAAAGCAGAGGAAAAGACCAGACTTCTTGGAGAAGAAGAAAATTATTATAATGCTATATATGTTGAGTTTGAGGCATGTATAAAAATTTGAGTCTAGAATTCACTGGGAAGTTGTAGGCTAGAGCTAAAGATTTGGGAATCATCAAAGAATAAGTGTAGCTGAAGTTATCGGAAAGTAGATAAAATTGAGGAGGAAGGAGAAAGGAACTAAAGAACAATTCAAAGAGTGGTGAGAGAGAGGTGAATGAAAAAGAGGCCAAAAATGAGTAGAAAGAGAGATAGAAGAACCAGGAAAGGATAGTGCCATCAAAGTTCAAAAAAAAAGAATTTTCCATCATTTAATTAAATATTTTAATAGAATGATCAAAATTACAGAATTTGTTTAAGCACAAACAAAAATATCCTAACCAGAAAGTCATTTATATTGCTCCGAAACACCACTCACATATAGCTTTTTATTGTAAAAAAAAGATATATATTTTTTAACTAAAAAGAAGTAATGCACTAAAATAAATGATAGCTACTTCAAGCGTATTTTTAGCTTTTCACTGTAGAAGAATACAAATTTCTGGTTTTAGTCAATTTGTCTGTCTTGATTATCATCATTTGAAAAACACAGCCATTCCTACCTCTGGGTTCCTCATTCATGGATTCAACCAACCATGTACCAAAAATATTTGGCAAAAAAATAGATGAATGGTTGTGTCTGTACTGAACATGTGTATACTTTTTCTCTTCTCACTATACCTTTAAAAACAGTATAATAACTAGTTATATAACTTTTGCATTGTAGTAGGTATTCTAAGTAATCTAGAGATGCTTTAAACTATACGGGAGGACATGTGTAGGTTATATGCAAATACTACTCCACTTTTTCATAAGAGACTTGAGCATCTGTGGATTTTGGTGTGTGTGGGGGGGAGGGGGGTTGGAACCAATCCCCGGCGAATACTGACTACTGTATTTACACTGGCAGTTTAAAATCGCAGCTTAAGCTTATGCTCTCTTGCTCACTTATTCATTTAACAGATATTTATTTACTGCAAGCTTGTCATGTGTGAAACCAGTGTCTTTTTGGGACTTAGAAAAATAGGAATCATGAGGTTTATATTAGGTCAACAGATTGCTATCTCCCAATGTTACAACAGAGAGAAAAGCTCTTCAAACACAGTTATCAAAATTGTAAAAGAAGAAAAAAGATTTTGTTTAAAAATAAAAAACCACTATTGAAATACCTAAGTTTTTAAAAAGAGCATTTAAGTAAACAGAAGATGACCTAAAGCCAGTATCAGACATTTTATTCTTTTCCTAAATTTACCATGAAAAATTTTTGTAAAAATATGTATTATTTCATTGCTTTCATAAAGCACTTTGCAGATACCATAGGTAAACATCAAATCTTCTTAATTTTTTATGATTTGAAATTACTAACTACAGGTGTTCTGACCCTTTCCAAAAAATCTAGTCTACAATTAAAGTTGATTTGTGATGTGATTTTCTGTGTGATAAACTCAAGCCTATTTTCTCTTTGATGAGTGAAGAACCCAAACAGCTTAATAAGATATTATTTGCCTCAATCATCATAGAACCAAGAAAAGATCCCAAGTCCATCTAACAACTAATAAGGTAGTTAATGCTGCTCCCTTGGGTATACTTCAGGCAATTGAATTGTGGGTCTAATAAATCACCAACCTTCTCAAAAAACATTATATAGAAGTGATAACAATGTAAGATCTAAAGATTCAAATGAAAGTAATCGCTTTCTTGATTTTCAAAACAGAAAATAAGCAATTTACGAAAAAAAAAAAAAAGAAAACTAGATTTTTTTAACACATCCATTCCAAGCCTCAAACATTTACTGAGCATATTATGTACCAGATACACACTAGGGATACACATAACATGGTGCTAGTCCTGAAGGAATTGATAGTCCAGAGAGAGTATTAAGAAAATCTATTATAACATTAAGATAGGTGTCAAAATAGAGCTTAAACAAAACAAAAACAAAAACAAAAACAGAACTACTATTACTAGTTAATATAACAAAAGGGAAGAAGGACATCCAAGAGACAAGCTTCCAGGAGAGTGTAACACTTCAGGTAAAGGACCACCACTAGTTATTAAGTAAAAAATGGAGAAATGGTAAACATTTAAACATGTTCACAACTTTCTTATCTTAAAAATAAACAAAAAAATTATCCCTTTGAAATAGTAGTCCCCCTTTATTCTTGGGGCATATACTCCAAGACCCCCAGCAAATGCCTGAACCTGCAGATAGTATCAAACCCTGTACTATGTAACAATATGTATATGTTATGAATTCATTAATAATGCTGGAAAGAAAGCAATCATCATGAAGAATGCTAAAAAATTTTTTTCTGAAAATTGGTAAATTAAAAATCAAGCATTTAACCTGCCTTTCTTATATCAACTCTATCAATATGTAAACAAAAATGAAAAACAAATAGGAGAAAATTCTCTACAAAAATTCCACTTAGCAAATGAAATAATTAAGGGATAAACCTAGGGAATCATCGCTAGCTTCTAATGTTACATAAACAACTGAAAATTAAGTCTCCTGATAAAAGTATTTAACACTATCCATGAAATGTTTTTGCAAAAAGAAAAAGATATAATAATAAACTGAATCCATCTTGATCTATCTGATCGTTTTTAGAAAACACACTGAGAGAGAAGAACGTATCATTAAATGAAACCGTGGGGGTGCATATAGCAAAATACAGACTATGAGGAACTCTAAAGGAAAAAAGACCCAGATTCTTAAACAAATAAAATGTAAGGGGGAAAAGGAGAGAAAGGCAACCCACAGATTTAAAAGAGATATAACAACCAAATCCAATATGTGGATCTTGCTTAGATCCTAAGTCAAACCAACTACAAAAAATTATTTACAAGAAGCAACTATGGAAATATGAATGCTAATTGGATATTTAATCATATTAAAGCATAACTGTCTATTTTAAATTATGTTTCTAGTATTAGTTATGTTTATTGAAATAATTCTTACCTTTTGGAGATATACCCTGAAGACTATATAGATAAATGATATGAGGTCTGGAATTTGCTTCAAAATAGCCATGAGTGGGAGGGAAGAGGGAATAGGTGAAGGTATAAATAAAAGAAGATTGGCTGAGTTGATAACTGGTAGTTATATGGGGGTTCATTAAACTCTACTCTTTACTGTTACATATGTTTAAAACAAAATAAACAGCTTATTTTTGAAGCCCTTGGTTTATAAAAAAGCAAAACTGAGATATCTTCTTTTTTAAACTTAATGGAAAATAGTAAGCAGATTTCTATCTCTTTTTCATGGACCTGCTTATAGGATCTTGAAGGTAGAAGATAGCCTATAATTGTCAACAACAGATGCTCCAGAGAATCCTTGAGTTGCTATCCCATAAAGTTTAGCTAGTAACAGATTTGTGAAGTTTCTCAAGAACAGCAACATGATTCAAACCTGAGTAATTAACCTCCCTAAACAGACGATTTTGTGTTTTAAATCATGGAGGTTCAAAAGGAAGGAAGAATTTTAGCCAAAGAGATACAATTGTAAGTTTTGTGTACATCATCTAAGAGGGCTTCTTTAAAAAGATGGTGAAGTTGCTCCCTCAACTCTCATCCTGCTGCCTTAAATGAGATGGCGATGGCTGGAATTCTAATAGCCACCATGCCACAGTAAAATGAGAATACCATAAATAATCTGGCCAGGCAAGGTGATTCATGCCTGTAATCCCAGTGCTTTGGGAGACCAAGGCAGGATAATTGTTTGAGCCCAGGAGTTTAAGACTTGCCTGGGCAACACAGCAAGACCCAATCTCTACAAAAATAAAAATTTTTTAAATTAGCCAGATGTGGTGGCACACACCTGTAGTCCCAGCTACTTGGGAAGCTGAGGCAGGAAGGTCACTTGAGCCCAGGAGGTCAAGGCTTTGGTGAGCCATGATCATGCCACTGCACACTCCAGCCTTGGTGACTGAGACCCTATTTCTTAAAAAAAAAAAAGAAAGAAAGAAAGAAAAGAAAAAGAATCTGGTACTGTGAAGTAGAAACTTGGTTTGCCTAACTTTCACACTTTCATACTTTTCTTGCATAAAAGAAAGAAAAACTTCTATCTTACTTAAGGTACCATGTTAGTTTTGGTTTCCTCTCTGTAATATACAGTCAAACCTGGTCCTAAGTAATACATTTTCCTTTCCTTTTGGACATGAAGAACTAAACATGAAGACTTGAAGACAGTGGTGTATCAGAAGATACGTCCAAACTCAAGGGTAAGATGCAAGCACATAAGAGATCAAAGAAAAACAAAAACTTGTCTTTAATATATTTAATTTTAGCTTCTGATGAGACAATTGGTAGAAAAAGTCTTTTAATCTGGAAATAATGCTAAACATTAAAAAACTTAAGATATGTCCAGGTAGAATTCTGCATCAATCTATTTTTCAGATAAAACCATGAGAAATATTTAACATTCTAGTACAAATATTAGTAAATTTTTCCTCCTCTTCTTTTGAAATAACAACCAATAACTAAACAGTTACACAAACACTTATTCTTGTGTAATTGCTTATAATAAAAACACAGACATGATACAGACCACCAACTATTACCTCTTACATCAATAGGGGGTGGAAAAGAAAAATTTATCCTAACTACCCTGTCTCCTCTAGACTGCAACTCCCCAACTCCCAATAAAAGCTGCTGAGGAAAATTATAGTAACAATATAATTAAGCTCTGAACTTCCTAGCAATTAAAGGTCTCTTTCCAGTTCTCAACGTGTGAAAGACTAAAAAATTTAATAAAGAGTGGAATTTTTTTGGCTTGACCTTAAATCCCAAGAGGAATTCATCACTATAATGAGAGCAAGCAAAATATTGGACAATGTGTTTGATAGCAGCTAATAATCCAATCATAAGATCATCTGGTCTCAAGTTATTTGAAATTTGAGAAATAATATAAAGCACAGGCTTTAAAAACAATTCTAACTTCAGGTTAATTTAATGATTGCTAAATACTTAGTTATCTGGCTCCTCAAGGGCAAAGTTCACGTTTCATTCATCTTTATATTTCTGACATCTGGCAAAGAAGCATAGCAAGCTAGCACATAGTAGGTACTCATTAAATATTTCTTGAACTGAATCAGGCAATAAATTTCACAAGTACTAAATAAACATCTGCTCACTAAATTTGTCCATCAAAAAATACTTTTTAAATGATATTATCTTAAGGCATAGTTATTAACAATATGATAAATTTTTACATAGATATTTTCCTGAGTTTATTCTATTAACTATTATTAAATTAAGCAGATCAATTTTCTTGACTAATTTTAGAACACAATTTTTAAAATCTGCTTCTACTGAACTAAACTCACTAGGTTCAATTAATTCAGCATATTATATCCCCTCTCAGCATTAACTTCACCTCCTGTTAAAAACTAGTGCCAACGGTTACTTTCTGACAAGAAGGATGACACACCAGCTACAGCTGTCAGTTAGAAAATGATATAACATGTCCTTTACTTTTTCTAAAATATTGATATGGGAATAAAATTCCTTCTATATGTCAAGTTTCCTTCTCTTTTTAATCTTTTCACATTTATGTAATAAATAAGCTTATATGTAAAATATATAAAGTATAACTAAACAAAATATTTAAATATTTTGAAAACATTATAAAACAAAGTAATTTTTAAAATTTCAAGACAAATACTACTAGTATAATTAGAAGAGCACAATCTAGGGTAACCAGCACTACCCCATGGCAATTGCTCCCCTAAACTACAGAAAACTAACCAAAGTGACACCAAAAAAAAAAAACAAAAAAACCACAAAAAAATTCAAAACTAATTTTGCAAAAAGAATAATTTCAGTGAGGCTATTGGACAGGTTTAGATTTTCAAGTCTGCAAACGTAAATGATTAAATTCATGGCCAAACACCCAAGAAAGTAACATTCAAACATATCTGACGTTTTGCAGTTAAAAAAAGAATTACCTCAAGAAGTTAAACAGAATTACCATATAACCAAGCAATTCCACTTCTAGCTATATACCTACAAGAACGGAAAACGTGTTCAAATAAAAACTTACACATGAATGTTCACAGCAGCATTACTAACAATAGCCAAAAGATGGAAATAGTGCAAATGTCTATCAAGTGATGAATGGAAAAACAAAATGTGGCATATACATACAATGGAATATTGCTCAGTCACCAAGAGAAATGAAAGATGCTACAACATGGCTAAACCTTGAAAACATTATGCTATGTGAAAGAATCCAGAAACAAGATGCTGCATGATGTATCTTTCATTAATATGAAATATCCAGTATAGGTAAATTCACAAAAACAGAAATCAGATCAGTAGTTTCCAGGAGTCAGGAGAAGAAGAAAATGGAGCGTGTTGCTTATTGGGCACAGAGTTTCCACTGGGACTGATGAAAATGTTCTAAAGTAGATAATGGTGATGGTCACATAACAATGTGACAGTAATAAAGGTTACTGCAGTTGTATATACTTTAAAACTGTTTAAACAGTACATTTTATGTCATGTAAATTTTATTTAAAAATTAATTCAAAATTCACAGTGCTAGTATATATTATGCTTGTTTATTATGATTATTTTTTGCAGAATATCAAATTTGCATAAACTATCACAGTGTACCCACATTTTTAAAAAATGATGGCCAGGCACAGTAGCTCAAGCCTGTAATCCCAGCACTTTGGGAGGCTGGGTGAGTGGATTTCCTGAGCCCACGGCTTCAAGAACAGCCTGGGCAACTTAGCGAGACCTCATCTCTATAATAAATCAAAAAATTAGCCAGGCATGGTAGTGCATGCCTGTAGTTCCAGCTACTTGGAAGGCTGAGGCGGAAGGATTGCCCGAGCCCAACAGATTGATGCTGGGGTGGCCGTGAGCATGGGGTGGCCGTGAGCATGCCACTGCACTCCTGCCTGGGGGAGAGTTAGACTTCAACTCAAAAAAAAAAAAAAAAAAAAAAATCACTTCATACCCTTACAAAAAGGATTTATCAAAAGATCAAGTTGGAGTATACATAAAGAATGCCTTCCCCAGGAACAAAGCCTTTATATACCCACAGATGTTCATTCTAATTTATAATAACAAAACAAAAAACAAAACTAGTTTTCCAATAGAGAAGAATGTTAATTACCTAACAGAATATTTTTAATGACTTCAAGTGAAAACTATAAAGATTATGGAGCAACAATTAAAATGTTACTAATATTCATGGTAAATATCATAATATTAATATAAATGCTATTTATATCATAATATTAACACTAATTTAAAATGGTGGGACATGATATTTTAATAACTTTACAATTACACTATATTGAAATATGTATGCATATAGATAGGGTAAAGCATTAAGACTGACAGTTTGCTCTATTTTTCAAATTTTCATTTGTATTATTACATCTATTTTTTTTAACAAACGTTTTCAGAATATTTTCCCCATGGCTAAAAAGCTGAAAAGAATAGATCCACAATAATTTTTTAAAACATCTTTATTTCATTGTCCTTTTCTTAGGTATGACTACTATTTACTGATAATAGAAAAAAACAATGCTATTTAACCTCAAAAAATATACATCAGGTTGACTGCTAAATTTGTCTCTATAATCTCCAGAATAGTCATAATATCAAATATTCATAATACACTCATATAGTATGCAAATAATCTGTATTATAAAGACATACCTTTGCGTAAGGGTTGTGGCATCATTAAGATCTGAATGAGCAAAAGGGATGCCGCATCATGATAAAGAATCGGAACTTCAGGCTGCTGTTCTTCATTTCCAAGTCTAAAAGAAAAATGCATAAATATTTTAGACAGCATCATATATCTTTTCTTTCAATTTTATATTTTCTCAAATAAAACTTCTTAAACAACCAAGAAATCTCAAAAGAAAAACTAGGGGTCATACTTTTTACCTAAAAATATAATCTTTTAGACTCATGTGCTTTCTTGACTTTTCTAATAGGAAAAAAATTATACAGAAAATGTGTTAAGTCTTACCAAAGTAAACAACTGGGATATATTAACTTGATCATGAGTCTTTCTGATCTCTTAGATTACAGAAATTAAATGAAACATTAAATAGAGCATAAAAGAATTAGTTTCATTACAAATAGAGTGGCTCACAGGACACTTACTATCACAAGTCTAGCACTTTAGTGCTCACATTATAAAAAAGAATAAGTACAGTTCCCAAATCAAGTTGTATTGAAATGACATGGTTAATATCTCTTATTTAAATGTTTCAACTTTATAACTAAAATAAATTCAAAAAAATCTTTAACATTTGCAAAGTTTAAAAAAAGGTAACTAAAGCAGAACTTAAAGTACACTTAAAAAAAAAAGTCAGGGGTGGTGGCTCAGGCCTGTAATTCCAGCACTTTGGGAGGTCAAGGAGGGAGGACTGCTTGAACCCAGGAGTTCGAGACCAGTCTAGGCAACATAGTAAGACCTTGTCTCTCCGCCAAAAAAAATAAATAAATAAAAATAAAAAAGTTAGCCAGGCATGGTGGTGCACACCTGTAGTCCTAGCTACTCAGGAGGCTGAGGCAGAAGGATTGCCTCAACCCAGGAGGCTGAGGCTGTGATGAGCCATGATCCATGCCACTGTACTCCACCCTGGGTCAGAGTCAGACCCAGACAAGAGGAAGGAAAAAAGGAAGGAGGGAGGGATTCTATATAATTTTTTTCCTATTAGAAAAGTTTTTTGTTTTTTTTTTTTTGAGTTGGAGTCTCACTCTGTCACCCAGGCTGGAGTACCGTGGCACACTCATGGTCATTCCAGCATCAACCTGTTGGGCTCTGGCAATCCTTCCGCCTCAGAGTTCCAAGTAGTTGGAACTATAGGTATGTGCTACCACTCCCGGTTAATTTTTGATTTATTGTAGAGACAAGGTCTCACCAAGCTGCCTGGACTGGTCTTGAACCCATGGACTCAGACAATCCACTTGCCTCGGCCTCCCAAAATGCTGGGATTACAGGCTGAGCCACCAAGCCCAGCCTACAATAACTTAAAACTCCTTTAGAAGGCTAAATTTTTTGATGTAGGTTTTATTTATCATGTCAGAAAACAAAAGTAAATCTTAAGCTTCCAGAATTGCCTACACTCTAAACTTGGAATGAGCAAAAACTTCAACTCTTTTATTAGGCTCTATCATTCAACAAATTACTTACTATATGCCAGACACTAGACACACTGGTGAGTAAATCAATCCTTGCTGCTGGGAAACTTTCAAGTGCCAAATAAGACAGCTCTTTGAACTTCTCCATTCTCTACAAATATCCTTTATATATTTAATATGCATATCTTCCTCTTCAAGGATAACCCTCCATTAATGCTGTGAATCCTAATATTTCTTGTCTTTCAAATTTCTCTAGCCTCTCTTCTTTACAAGTCCAAGGTTCTTTAAAAAAAAAAAATCCTTCACAGAAATTATTTTTCACATGATCAACAATGATCTCCTAATTACAAAATTTAGTGGACATTTTTATTCCTTATCTTACTCCTGACTTGACTTTAGATACAGTTGAGCATTCCTGCCAACATTCTTTGGCTTTTGTAAAACACTCTTCCAGTTTCCTTTCTATCTCTGTGATTAACTTACTTTAGTCTTCTTCATAGGTTCTTCTTCTCTGACCAATCAAAAACACTGTTGCTCTCCAAGGCTCCAATTCTCTCTTTCTTTTCACACTAAGGACTCTTTTTCAAAAGACCCATGATTTCAGTCGCCAGCTATACACTGACAACTCCCAAGTCTGTATATCCAGCCATGACTCTCTTGAATTCTATATCTAAATATCCTTTACTTCCACTTGTATGTCCAACACACAGCTCAACCTCAACATGCTTGAAAGTGAACTCATTGTCTTTCCATTCTCCCACCTCAGTAATAACCCAACTACTCTCCTCTCTATATACCTCTAAGTATCGTTGTGGCTCATTTCTTATATTCTCCAGCATTTAGCACAATGCCTAAAGCATAGTATCCACACACTAAAAATACAATGAATAAATAAGCTAGAACCTTGAGGCTATCCCAAACCCATCTTCTGTCACTCACCCATTTTTAATTGGCATTAACCAAAGGCTCTATCTCCACTCCCTTTTTGCCATCCCTATGGCCACTGCCTTCTAACTATTCAATCTTCTTCAATTTTATCCCTCTAATTCATCCTCTATGTTATTAGCACCTAGAAGAAACTTCTGCAGGAGGTATATTTTGCTTATCATTATTTCCCAATGCCTGAATGAAAACAGTTAATAAAACTAGATGAATCAATAAACAAACAAACATTAATAGGAAAATGGATGGATGGATGAATGAACAGGTGGTAAATGATTCTGGATTATCAAACTGATATATTAAATCTAACAGTTGATTAAAAATAAAAGATTCTCACTTAAAATTAGAAGAAACTTTATAGATCCATTTAGGCTAGCCCAATATGCAAAGATCCACTTTACTGCACAAAAATCAAATAGGCGAAGGATTTCTTGCATCATAACCTAAAGACTAACAAATTGCAGAGGTTTCAGTATAAACAAGAACGCAATCCCAAATGAATAAATTATATATAGTTTATTAAAATGGGGATAGTATAAGCAACTGAAAAGTTTAAAGTGCTAACAGAATTCTATATTCTTATTTATTTTACATTGTATACTAACATTTTTGTTTTACAATAGAAGCAGTCTTTCTCAAAATTAGAGGTAGATTACTTTTTACTATTATTATTAATTTGCTTATTGTTGTGTTTGATCTTTAAATATTAGTTAAATCTCCATATGCAAGGCAAACTAACGACTTAAAATTATACCCTTTATTATGATTATTCATATACACTGTTAAAAATACCTTTATACTATATACTACTAGGAATGTATAATTAATGAATGCTTCAAAACTAAAACATAACATGCAAACAATATAATAAAACAAAAATAAATGTAAAGAATATGAAATATTCCTAATGGAGAAACTGTATAGTATAAAGATAACTATTCTCTCAGATTAATTTGTGAGTTTAAAATATTACAGTCAAAACCACAAATGAAGAAAAGCATTTATAAAATGTTCTAAAAACCATCTGGAAAATAAACAAGTGAGAACAACAAAGAAAACTTGGGAGGTGGAGTTGAGGGGGTCGGAAAAGAGAAATGAGAAGAACCTAACCCAACCAAATAATTACACATAATATATTGCCTCAACAAGTAAACTAGCATAACACTGTCACAGAAATAGGCCTGGAGGCCAACAGAACAAAGATGAAAGCTCTAATCAGGCCTATAATATTTAAACACTTAGTTATTGATAAGTGAGATATAAAATTGCTGAAAAATTAGCTGGTTATTTGCAAATAAATTTTAGATCTTCACTTAATACTAGAGGTGAAAATAAATTTCAAATACATTATATATTTTTAAAAATCATCCCATAAGAAAACTCTAGAAGAAAATATAAGCAGATATTGTAAATCCTAAGACTGGGACACACTGTAATACTGGTTATAAGAGTAAACATCAGATACTGAATGTGATGGGCAGTAATAGGAACAAATATGAAATAAATGGTCTGATTGATTTGGCTACAAAAAAATTTAAAACTTCAATATGTCAAGTAATGTTACTTATAAAATTAAAAGACAAACATATTTTGTAAAATAAGTTCAACTATGACAAAATTAAATTTAACATTTTAAACCACAAAGACTCATTCAGATAATTTTCTTAAATGACAATGGAAAAATGGACAGAAGTTCTGAATATACCATTCACAAAGAATGTACATAAATAGCTAATAAATATAAAAATACTTAACTAGAAATAAAATAAATTTCTATTATTTCAGGATCCCACTTTTTATCTATCATATTAGCCAAAAAAATATTAAAGTGATACAACTTTTCTTGTAAGGTTTTTTCCTAATATAATCAGAAAACAACCCAGCCCTTGCTGGTTAGTAAGATGAAATAGCCATTCTAAGGACATAGAAACGTTATCTTTTCTGGCACTTGATTGGTTCATAATCAGAATGAATGGATGGATGATTGAATGCACCCCTGTGTAGAAAAGAAAACCACAAGGCCAGGTGCGGTGGCCTACACCCGCAATCCCAGCACTTAGGGAAGCAAAGGTGGGAAGATTGCTTGAGCTCAGGAATTTGAGACCAGTCTGGGCAACACAGAATCACTGTACCTACAAAAAAATGCAAAATTAGCCAGGTGTGATAGCATACGCTTGGATTCCCAGCTACTTGGAAGGCTGATATGACAGTATCATGTTAACCCAGGAAGCTGAGGCTACAGTGAGCCGGGATTGCACCACTGCACTCCAGCCTGGGTGACAGAGTAAGACCCTGTCTCAAAAAAAAAAAATCCCAGCAAGTTACTTTGTGCATATCAACAAACTGATCTAAAATTAGTATGAAAAAGCAAAAGACTCAGATAGTGAACACAATATTTAAGGAGAAGAATAAAATTGAAAGATTGATACAATCTGACTTCAAGATCTACAACAAAGCTATAGTAATCATGACAATACAGTATTGGTGAAAGAATAGACAAATAGATTAGTGGAAGAGATTAGAAAGCCCAGAAATAGACCCATATAAATATAGTCAACTGACTTTGACAAAAGAGCAATGGCAATACAATGGAAAAAAGATAAGTCTTTGCAACAAATGGTGCTGAAACAATCTGACAACCACATGCGAAAACATCAATCTAGACACAGACCTTAACCCTTCACAAAAATTAACTCAAAATGGATTACATTCCTAAATGTAAAGCACAAAACTCTCAGAAGATAACATAAAAGAAAACCTTGGGTATGGTGAAGACTTTTTAGATACAACACAAAGGCATAATTCATGAAATAAATAATTGATAAGCTGGACTTTATTAAAATTTAAAACTTCTGCTCTGCAAAAATAATGTCAAGATAATAAGAAGACAAGCAACAGACTAGAAGAAAATATTTGCAAAAGATACATCTTGTAAAGGATTCAAAACATACAAAGAAGTCTTAAACAAAAACAAAAAGAAAACAAACGAATTAAAAAATGGTTCCACAGCATTAACAGATACCGAACTAAAGAAGATATGCAGGTGCTTCATAAGTATATGAAAGGATGCTCTGCATCATATGGCATCAGGGATATGCAAATTAGAACAACATTCTTACTAGAATGGCCAACTTCTAAACACTGACAATAGCAATTGTTGAGGAAGATGTGCAGCAACATCAACTTTCCTTCACTGCTGGTGGGAATGCAAAATGGTACAGCTACTTTGGAAGACAGTTTATTGGTTTCTTACAAAACTAAACATATTATTATTATATCATCCAATAATCATGCTTCTTGGAATTTACCCCAAAAAACTGAAAACATATGACCACAAAAACCTAGATTATCAAATGTCTTTTTACTTTGTTTAGGATTTTTTTCCTTTTAGTCAAAACTTAGAAGCAACCAAAATGTCCTTCAGTAGGTGAATGAATAAATAAATGGTGGTACATCTAGAAAATGGACTATCATTCAGTACTAAAAATAAATGAGCTAGCAAGCCATGAAAAACATGGAGGAACCTGAAACGCATACTACCAAGTGAAAGAAGACAATCTGAAAAACTACATACTGTATGATTCCAACTATATGAAAAGGCAAAATTATAGAGACAGTAAAAAGATCAGTGGTTTCTAGGGGCTATGGGGGGAGGGATGAAAAAGAAGAGCACAGAGATTTCTTAGGGCAGTGAAACTACTCTAGACACTATATAATGGTGCACACATGTCACTATACATGTATCTAAACCTATAGAATATTAAACACAAAGAGTGAACTACAGACTTTGGATGATTATGATGTGTCAATGTAGGTTCATCAGTTATAACAAATGTACCACTCTGGTGGTAAATGTTGATAATGGAGGAGTTTGTGTATTTGTGGGAGGAGGGGATATATGGGGAATCTCTGTACCTCTGGATTTTGCTGTGACCCTAAAACTGCTCTAGAAAACCAAAGTTATAAAAAAACTAATTGTTCATATCTCTTAAAGTTTTTAGATAATCTTTTAAACTCAGATTATAAAAATTAATGCCACAGTTAACTCTATGGGTTAGAGAAATGGGTGGATTAGAATAGGAATTTTTCTCTTAACATGCATCTTGATGTTGATCTTTCCATATCAGTAAACAAAGAACTTCACCATTTCTTTCTCTCTTTTTTTTAAAGGTCCATTTTAATTTACTATTGTGGGAAAGCGAAGCCGTAGGACATCTGACGGTTAATTGGAAAAAAATAATAAAACTGGGCTCATTCCTTATACCACACACCATAATAAAACTCTAAATAGATTAGAAACCTAAATGTAAAAATTGAAATCACATAAATACTAGAAGACACAACTGAATGCTTTATAACTAGGGAGTAGGGGAAGACCTGTTTTATTACGACTCAAAATCCATAACTAATAAATATGACTACATTTTTTAAAAAACTTTGCCTGACTAAAAGAAAAAAATCCTAAACAAAGTAAAAAGACATCTGATAATTATTGAAACAGATTTGTAATATATAACACAAAGGACTATATACCCATAATACATAAACATGTACTAAAAATGAAGAGAAAGCTGGGTGTAGGAGTGAGCACTTGTAATCCTAGCTACTTGGGAGAGACTGCAGTGGCAGGATGGCTTGAGCCCAGGAGTTTGAGGCCAGCCTGGGCAAAATAGTGAGATGTCATCTTAAACAAACAAACAAACAACAAAAAAGAGAAGTAAACGGCCAACAGCCCAATTTTTAGTTAGAAATAGGCAACAGAGTAAAGACTTTATAAAAAAGAAGTGCAAATGGACAAATGGAAGACTGATTTCTATGAATTTACTTTGTTATATAGTTTTTACTTTGGAAAAATATAAATTTTATATAATAAAAATATAAATAATCAATAGAGTAAAGAGACAACCGACAGAATGAGGGAAAATATTTGCAAACTGTGCATCTGACAAAGGCCTAACATCCAAAATCTATGAGGGACTCAAATGAATTGACAGAAAAAACAACCCCATTAAAAAATGGGCAAAGGTCATTGAACAGATACATCTCAAAGGAACACATACAAGTGGCCAACAAGCAATGAAAAAATGCTCAACATCACTAATCATCAGAGAAATGCAAATCAAAGCTACAATGAGATACCATCTCACACCAATCAGATTATTAAAAAGCCAAAAAACAACAAATGTTGGTGAAGTTACGAAGAAAAGGTAACACTCACACTTTTGGTGAGAATGTAAGCTAGTTCAACCTCTGTGGAAAGCACCCTGGAGATTTCTAAGAACTTAAAACATATTCCCTTTTGACTCAACAATCTCACTACTAGATATATACCCAAAGGAGCATAAATTGTCCTATCAAAAAGACACCTGCACTTGTATGTTTATCATAGTACTATTCACAATAGTAAAAACACAGACCCAACCTAGATGTCCACAAATGGTGGACTGGATTTTTTCAAAAATGAGGTACATATATAATACTATGCAGTCATAAAAAAAGAATGAAATCTTGTCTTTTGCAATAACATGGATGCAGCTGGAGGTCATCATTCTAAGCGAATTATCACAGAAACAGAAAATTGAATGTTGCATGGGACTCACTGATAAATGGGAGCTAAACACTGGGCATACATGGACATAAGAATGGGAACAACAGACACTGGGAACTACTAAAAGGGGGTAGGGAAGGAGGGGAATAAGGGTTGAAAAGCCACCCATCAGGTACCACGCTAACCATGGTGGGGGAGCAGGGGTCAACAGAAACCCCACCATCATGTAATATACCTATGTAACAAACCTGCATAGTACCCCTGCATAGTACCTATGTAACAAACCTGCATATGTACCCCTTTAATCTATAATTTTTAAAAGAAAATTTAAAATTACATATACAGTTATAGACTGCCTTTTCTCCATATATACAGAGGAAAAAATACTGAGGGAAATTAAATATTGAGGGAAAAAATAATGAAAACAAATGGGTCTAACTATAAATCCAGTTTGATGGCATAACCACACAAGAAAAAAGCCACCTTAAGTATTTTAAGATACTGTTTAAAAACAGTATTTTCACTGTATATCCTAGGAGTATATATTTTAAGGACAAAGAAAACATATGGTTAGTAGGAATATCAGTATGTTAAAAACATAATTGAACTTATGCAAATAAATAATTATGTTCACATCATTGGGAACCAAGATTTTTAGAATAAGAGAAAAAAAGACACAAATAACAAAAAAGCGAAGGAAAAAAAATCAAAACCTTGCACACTTACATTTGAATTAGAAATACCAGTAACAATGCAGGATCTTTTTCTTCTTTAAAAAAAAAATTTCCTAACTCTATCCACTGAAATGGCCTACAAGCAACAATAACCCAGTATGTACATGCTCTAGTACCCACACCCTGGTCTCTAAATATCATTTGCTTAAAATTAACTACTTGAAGAAATGGCTGATTGCAAGTAAAGAACGGAAACTACACAAAAGGGACCTGGTCAATTTGTTGTACTAGAAAGCAACAATATTATCAAAGAGTACTTGGCTCATGTCAAAAGTACAACAGTCAACATGAAGAGATTCTCACTAACCTAAAAGAGAGCAATTTGCACTGAAAAGAATGAATGAATTGGAGTGAACTGCATCAAATATATAAAATCCATGAGATCAGCTGGGCTCGGTGGCTCAGCCTGTAATCCCGTGCCTTGGGAGGCTGAGGTGAGCGGACTGCCTGAGCCCGCGGGTTCGAGACCCACCTGGGCAACTTGGCGACACCTCATCTCTACAATAAATCAAAAATCAGCCGGGTGTGGTAGTGCGTGCCTGTAGTTTCAGCTACTTGGAAGGCTGAGGCAGAAGGATCGCGGAGCCCAGCAGGTCGAGGCTGCGGTGGCTGGGAGCGGCCACTGCACTCCAGTCTGGGTGACAGAGTGAGACTCCAACTCAAAAAAAAATAAAAAAATAAAAAAATAAAATCCATGAGATCATAATATAAATAATCACTTATTTGGTCACTGGAAGTAGCTAGAGCATCAGCTCATTACTTTGAAAATTTATAAATTGGAAAAGAATCCTTCCAACCTATATTTCAGGGTCAACAAATAGTTGACATGGGAAAGTTTTTTTAATAGAAAAATTCCATCTACATATCAGAAGAAAGGATTTTTTTTAAAATTGCTATTTTGCAGCACCTAATGATATAATAGATTTAGGCAAGAATCATCAGGGGTTGCTAAAATCATTACATGAAAGACTGATGGGAAATCTCACAATGGAGGAACCAGACTCAGGCTACCTGAACCCACTAATCAATTCTAACATAAAAAGAGGAACAACCAGCCATTTTGTGCCTCTACTTGAATGTTTTGTTTGACTAAAAATCAGTGGGATTCTTTAAAAGATTTTCTCACATGGAAATATTTGTATGAAATTTAATTTAGAGTATAATGAAATGGTAAGCTGCTTTCAATTTTTAAAATACATTTCTGTGTTTCATGAAGAAAATATGAAAAAAGCACATTCATATCAAAAGTCTAATCATACTTTTATACTTAATAACTATTTTTCAAAAAGAGTTTTAATTGATTTTAAATTTTCAATTATACTTACTGCGTACTCATCTCTTCTAAGTGGGTGAGTTTTCTCCAGGGATTATACTCATTGTCAATGCTATAAAGTCGCATGTGCAAGGCTAATACATGAAACAGTTGATCTGAATAAATTGAAGAAAAGGTAATTAGAAAGTTCACACAATTCTTCTAAAACAAAATTCTGACAAAATTTCTAGTTATTTCATAAGGAAATGTTTGTATCCTGATAAGTATAATCATCAAGTTTAAGTTCCAATTACTTCACGTTCTCCTTTAAGGTAAACTTTGAAATATATATCCAAATAATTTCTAGTAGAATCTGGACTGTCCTTATGCTCCATCTTAATACAAAAATGATGTGTCTTCTTCCTCTCCTGTCACAGATCTACTTTTACTTGACTCAATGATGCAGCCTCACCCCTGTAGTCTCCTCCTAACCAAAATTATTATCTTCAATTCCCTGCCCTGAGCAATATGGTTAACAGTATCCTAATAATTCACTGTTAGGTAAAGTTCTTTCGTTGCCTAATATTTCCCCCTAAGTCTTGTTTAGACTGAATAGTGAATTCATCATCTTTTGATTCAACATGAAAGAAAAAAATAACTGAAATAAAAATATTACTTAGGAGTAAGTTCTTTTATCTGAATTATAACAATAAACTACCAGTCTTGGCTTCCAATAAAATTCTACTCATGGTATTTAGAAGAAAAATTCTTGTTTAAAATGTTAAAATTATTCAGGAAAAAACCTTTTAAGTTTTGCTTTCGTATCAGGTGACCCCCTTTTTGGTATAAATGACAAGGACTGGACTAAATTATTCTACCACAAATACATTTGCAAATCAAGTCATAGTCTACAAAGTCAGATAATACTTCTCAACATATGCTTGAAATTAATTCTTAAATCCAGAAATAGAGTTAGCTGAATGACAAAAACCTATTGTTGTCATTTATTTTTGAAATAAAATAGCTGAAACTAAACCATATTTTGCTTCTCTGAACAGCATACTTAAAAAGTAACTATATTTTATGATTAATTTATCCAAGATCCATCAATATGACGTTGGTGATGGTAGTGGTGGTGGTGGTGGTGGTGGTGGTATGTGTGTGTGTGTCCTATTTGAATAGGTTTTGGGAAGCTGTTGTAAAACATATGAGAGATAAAATTTGAGCAAAATAAATGTTTCACTTTGTGGGGCAGGGTAAAGGAAATGCAGTTCTGTCAAGTTTCAATCTGATCTCCCCACAACAAACAGAAGAATCTAAATACCTTATCCTATTTTGCCTCCCATTTATAAGTCAATGTATAGTCTCTAAATCCTCTCTAAAATTTCTTTATCCTATTTATGGCTAATACTAGCTGAGTTTATTACTTGTCAACCATCACGCTACACTGATTATCTTCATTTTCACAAAAACTCTATTAGGTAGTTAAAATTTGTTATCCCCACTTTTAAAACAAGTTCCCAAATTTCTAGTTTTTCCAATAACCCAGTTCCATGGATGACACTAAGAACATGAGAAATTTTAGCAGAGTAATAACACGATGAGGGACATATTTGTAAATTTTATTTCAATTCAAGTATACATAAGAGATTATTTTTCCTAAGTACATGATTTATACCAAAAAATGCTTTAATGACTAAAACCTAAAATGTCTTTAAAAACTAAATCATTCTAGCAGAAAAATATTAAGATTATCTCAAGTTGCAAGGTGGGACATTTTGCATTCTTTTTACAGAGGTATAAACTGGATCAAAGAGCTCATTTTAATATATCCTTTCAAGACAAAAGTCAATCAACTTAGTTTCCCTGATTTTAACAATATAAAGGTTGAGGTTGTGTTATACTAACCTGATTTACGTTGAAACCATGGCCAACACAGAAAAAATAATGTTATATTTGGCCTATTTTCCTAGCCCCTATCATAATTTAAAAATTTCAAAATGTTAGAAGGAAACTTTTTCTTCAATTTCCTCATTCTGGTCACATTAATAGTTATTGGAAAAGCTAAGAATAGAATTCAAGATTTGCTGTCTCTTACTTATGTCTACCACTCCACTTCTCCTTGGATTTTTATGATGAAAAGTTCAAAATTCCTTTTCACACACACACACACACACACACACACACACACACACACACATACTCCTCTACCTTCCTATGCCTATGAAAATTGAGATTGCAACTCCAAGTCATTTTCCAAAGCTGGTAGTACAATATATCACAGGAGTCTTCAGTATTGGTTTTAACATGAACTGAAGAATAACACATTTAATGCAGTATATCTACCTTTCAATAATAATGCTGAAAATTGCAGGTAACTTCAGTAGAAAACAAAATTGACCAAATAACCATTAGTAACTTTTATGTTAATACAATTCACTATGTTTTCAAAATTTAGTCTTATCAGGAAGAATGAACTCTAATATTCAAAAATATCTCTCATATCAGACAAATACTGAAGACGCAGGACGAGGAGAACCTATGATCATAATCAAAAAGTTAAAAACTTTAAAATGTATTAAATACCAACTGCATGCATGACATTTAATAAGTTGAAAAACAATTATATTAAGAAAGCACATTATTAAATTTGGAATAACAATAGCAAAAAAGAATAGATAATTCCTTTTCTGGTATAACACATTTTAAAATACTGAAGTTTGATCTACATTTATAAAAAAGTTTCAAAGTGAGAAACATCATTAAATTCACTTTTAAGTGTGCTGTGATTTCAGTCTATGTATAAGAGGCACCACTGTCTAATAAGAGCCAGGAAGTCCTGGATTGAAGCCAAGGTCTGTACTAGCCATGTGTCCTTTAACAAATTACCTAACCTTAATTTTATTATCTGTAAAATGTATACGATACCACTTCTCTGGGCTATTATAATGTAATAGTAGTTAAAGTAACAGCATACCTCTCTAGTATGTATATAAGGTGTGCTTACATACATGCAGATACATGTATGGTTTCTAAGAATAAATTGCAAATATGAAATAAGTTTAGTATCTGTAAACTTGAGATCTTACAACTAAGATTGTTGGTAGCCGGTCACGGAGGCCACTGCGCGTTAGGGATCAGGAAGGGCCATGGACCCCAAGACCACTAGGATGTGTTCGGGAGCCGTAGACACCATTCCCTTCCTCTTTAATATTTGGCATATTTAGCCAGAAAGAACTCTGATGATCTAAGCATGAGGCTCTGAAACTACAACAGACATGGTTAGCCTTGAAAACTCACTGCTCCCGTTTCTCACAGACTGTGGTTTTGGCCCTTACACAAGCTGTTCAAATTCAGGTCACACTCGAGAGCCTTAATATAATTGCAAGTTTTTTTTGTATTAGAATCATAGGTTTAAGTTTAGTATAGATATATAGAATATAAGGTTTTAGAGTAGCCATTTTGTTAAGAGATTGTAATCAGTCATTCCGAGAAGCGGCCCACCATCTACTTAGGGCTGGGCCGCATTCTTAAGAGCCCAGCCCATACTCTGGACTGACCACATTCTTTTGAAAGCCAGTTTTAGCTATAATTAGTGTAAGGTTTTTGTTTTAGTAGAATTAAGTTAAGCTTATACAATATACTTAGAAGAATTGTAGGATAGGTAGTTTTAATATTAAGAATTGTTTAAGTTTAGTTATCTTAGGTTAGTGATTATTTAGGATATTGCTTTTATGGAATAGAATGCTGTGTTAATTTTGAAGAGAGC
>CAUYQG010004096.1:0-15693 GCA_963574415.1 Tarsius wallacei
TGTAATCCCGTGCCTTTGGGAGGCTGAGGTGAGTGGATTGCCTGAGCCCGCGGGTTCGAGACCCGCCTGGGCAAGCGAGACCTCATCTCTACAATAAATCAAAAAATCAGCCGGGCGTGGTAGTGCGCGCCTGTAGTTCCAGCTACTTGGAAGCCTGAGGCGGAAGGATCGCCAGAGCCCAGCAGGTCGAGGCTGCGGTGGCCGGGAGCGGCCACTGCACTCCAGTCTGGGCGACAGAGTGAGACTCTAACTCAAAAAAAAAAAAAAAATACAATGTAGACATTGGTAAAGTGAATGTGTCAAGTTATCAAATCTTTGTAGCTATCATGTGTTATAGAACAGCAATCCTAAAATTATTATAGACTAAAAATGACCAAGATGAGCAAATAAAAATATCGGAGAGCATCATTTCTGTGACCAACACATCCATCAATATACCTCTTCATTAGCACTATAAAATAATTTCTGACTTTAAATTAGTCCTTTATTATTCCTCAAATAATTTTTTTCTGAGTTGGAGTCTCATTTGGTCTCCCAGGCTGAAGAGTAGTGGCATGCAACTCGACCTGCTGGGCTCAGGCAACCCTTCTACCTCAGCCTTCCAAGTAACTGAAACTACAGGCACACGCTACCATGTCTGGCTAAGTTTTTGATTTATTGTAAAGACAAGGACTCACAAAGTTGCCCAGGCTGGTTTTGAACCCCTGGACTCTTGCCTTGACCTCTCAAAGTGCTGGGATTATAGGCTTGAGCCACCATGTCTGGTCTCAAATAATAATTAATGTGATTTTTGAACAGGTATAAAAACATAAAAAATTGAGTTTCCAGCATTTCTTGGAATTTGAAGGGAGGTGGAAACCGCACCTATTGGAATTTATTTTAAAAATCTAGGACTTTTTACAGTATGACAGATGTTATACAGCTCTCTAAAATTACCTAACTCTACGGTTGCAGAGGTAAGACTTAAATCTAGAACTCTCTCAGATCTTCGTTTTATATTCTCTTTATTACAGGCAGGGAAGAGTCTCAATTAATAAAATATCCAGAAGCTAGTAGAACAATAGCCTCTCAGAGCATCCTCACATTGGGCAAAATAGCTCTGTGCTATTTTGATTTTTGCACATATGTACAGTAATGCATTAATGATATCAGATTCTATATCAGAATTCAGTCCAGGAGCAGAGCCAGTAAAAATGTTTACAAGGGACCGGTTGGTGCAATCATGGGTGACAGCTTAGCAAGCCTGAAGTCTGTAGGGCTGGCCTTTGGGGAGAGAAGATGACACACAAACAGGTAGACCTCACAATAGCAAGAAGAACTTAACATTTCCATTCCATGGATCCCAAGGTCCATGGACACAAATGTATGAATCACAGCTTAGACACCTACTCTTCAAGTATCTTGTCTATTTGTAGATTTTATTATGTTTTCCATAATGAATGCTGAGTGGATCCTGTTAAATTCATAGGTTTTAAAATATGGCGCTAACATATTATAGCTACTTTGGAAAGTACAGCAAATAAATTAGTGAAATTAAACTTTTGGCATAAAGAAGATATATGCCAGCTTCTGCACGAATATAACTCTGTGTATCTGCTATATTGGATGTTTCTATTGCTTTACATGTTGATACTGGGTGGCTTCAGAGAAAGATCATTAAAATCCCTGAGAAAGTGAAAGCCTTTCTAGTGGGCAGCAAAGGTGGGCAAATTTGTCCTGAGACCAGGAATATCATAAGCAGGTTCTAAAGGGAGGCTTCCTTGGCTGGTTTCTGTTTTCTTGTAGCAACCATAGGGCAGCATATTAGTTCTGAAATAGTACAGTGGGAGTTAGAATGTCAGAATGCTTTCAAAACTATCAAATAATACTTATTACTTGATAAATGTCAATAAAAATGGCTAATACTTAAAATTAGGGAAAAGGAGGCTACACTTTTTGGGGGAAAAAAGCCTATTTTGAGGTCGAAACCAAATTAAATTTGTCTATAATTCAGATAACAATTAATTAGGCTTTAATTTTTACTTTAGTCTAAAGATATATACATATTTAACACACACACACACACACACATATATATAGATATATATATATAATCTCACTCTCTCTGTAGATATTAGAAGCCTAACAGAGAGATCACAAACTTGTGTAACCTATTCAAATTTATAAAGGTGATATTTTATCTAAATGTTTCTGCTTTGAAAGTAAGAAATATTTTTCAAATTAAAATTTTAAATCCCCATTAGGAAATATTTATATTAAGGACTACTTGAATAGAAATCCAAACAAGTACATTCATAAGCTGGTTATATAAGGTGGAATCTCAAAGATGGATCATAAGGTTTGTTCATGTGCCAAAAAAATGACTAATTTACTAATACAAATGACTCACATGCTATTTGAAATCCTGTAACTTGAGTTTCAGTAAAGCAGTAAAATTAGTTTTCACATACTCTAAATAAGATGGTCTGAAACTTATTAAAAAATATATATATACACACACACACGAGTGCTTTGAAGTCATAGTTTTTGACTTGTTTATGTACTGTTTATGATAAGAGACTGATTATATTTGTCATCTAACACCTCAAGAGGGAGAATATCTGGTTACGATAATGGCTAAGATGTCACGTTTCCAAAGAAGGAAATCATTCTTATGTAAGTTAAAGGAGATTTGAACAATCCATGAACAAATTAAATTAAATTTGATAAACTTTTATTGCAGCCTATTATTTGCCACACAGCATGCTAAGCTGCGGAAATAAAAGATGATTATGATTTGGACATCTTTAAAGAGTTCTTAGTCAAATAAGGGAGACAGACATGAAACCACAAAAATTGCGATATAGTGTGTTAAATCCTCTAACAATGACATACGCAAGATATAAAGAGCATTCAAGAGGAGTGATTGAGATGGGAAGGAAAGAAGATTTGAATAGTGAGGCAGATTCATTACATAAACTGCTGTCATTTCTTCCAGCATTACATACTGATCTGTGATAGGACCTGTGTGTGCTAGAAGAAGTAAAATATCAGTGATTTTCCTTGCATTTCAGTGTAATTGCCAAATGTGACCTTGTTTTCCTTAAGCAAAAAAAAAAAAAAGTACATTTTTATCCATGAGCAACTTGTACCTTGGTGAAAATTAAAATTCACTTTATCTTTATTCTAAGTTGCATAGATTTGCATCTATTCAGTGGCAACATCAACAATTAAATGATGACCTCATATATGCAATAGATTTTATGAATCTATTGTTTCATAAAAGCACTGAAGTAACACATAATAAATTAAAATATTAATCATAATACAACATATAATATTTATCATGCACTTATTTTGTGTGAAGCTCTGGGTAAATAACTTTATGCATGTTTCCTTACTTTGTCCCTGCAAGAATCCAACAAAGTAAGCATTTTATCCTTCATTTCCAGATGAGGAAAAGAGAGTAGACTGCCTACTGAATCTGTCTAATGTCTCACGTTTAAGACGTGATGTAGTTGTGACTGAAATTCAGATTTACCTTGTAACAAAGCTTGTGTCTTTGGATACTTCACTAGACTTCATGTCAGTGAACTCTACAGTAGAAGACAAAATAGGAACTAAAAGGAAAATATCAATGCAAAGTCCCTAATTGGGCAAGATTCATAAAATTAAAAGATAAGGATTTTTTAAAAGGCAAATCACTTGGGTTTCAGAAGAAAACAACATCTACCCCCCAAAATTCCCTTTTATTTATAATGTATTTTTTTTCTTTATGCTTAGTTTACAGAACTTTTTATAATTACTGGGGATTCTTTTGTTGTCTCAGAGTATAAGAACATAGGAAGTACTATTTCCAGTGTTATAGAGAGTGGAAATGACTTTCTAAGTTTTCCTAAACATTTGGAAAAGGATAACAAGGTCAATATTTCACTATAATAATATTAATATTTATATGAAATTTTATCTCATTTCATTGAGGTTTTTAACAAAGTATGTAGATATTTTGTGCCCTTAGATTTGTTTTGCATTTTGTACTTTTTTGTGTGCTGCTCACATTAAAAATGCTCAAAGGATCCTCTGGTTAAACTTCCTGTACTCAGGCAGTTAGATGGTGTTCCTATTTTGTAGATAAGCCCACCGAGATCTTGATAGTTAGGAAATTATGCAAGGTCATACAACTTGCAAGTGGTATCGTGGGGATTTGACATCAATCTACCTTTCCCAAAGTTTCACAAAGCCATTTTATTTACATAAAATTAATTCAAAATGTAGAAATACACTGCTTTTTGTGTAAGATGATTATTACAAAGAAAACACACATTTCTTTCCAACACTATACAGAAAAATTGTTCTATAACAATCTGCTTTAACTAGCACTAAATTTAGAAATAATTGTTAGTTCCATTTCTAGGAGAAAGATCACACTGATTTTTGTAAAACCTGGCATTTACCACAGCTCACATGCAATTGCTTGATATGTTATTATCATGCAGTTCAACCTCGACTGTGCATAAAGCGGATTTCTTTTCCTGTGGGATCTGGCAAGGTCAGATTCTATCTGTAGGATTTGTTTCTTCTATTCATGAGATGCAACACCTGCTGCTGTATAAATTGTTTAATGTAGCCCTCTGAGTTGCCTATAAAAGTAATTGTATACTTGGCAGTCAAATATGATTTTTGAAAACAGCAATATCCAAATACATAGTGGGCCCTGGAAGGGATGAAACTTTAGTGGACTCTACCCAGGATGTCTTCCATGATGAAGCCTGGGCGTGTAGTGGACATCTGTTGTTTTTGCCGGACTAACCTTCGCTCTCCATTCTTCTCAGAACAACAACTCGATTTTCTCTGAGTAACCAACTATTTTCCATTCTAAATTACTCAGTTTGGGCCCAAATCCAAGTCAGACCTTCCAAACTTTTTCAACAGGCATTCTCCCTGGTGGTTTTTCTAAAACTGTTGGAAAAATGTAAGCTCTCATTCTGGTGGGTTAGCTGGTCTAGGGGGAAGAAAGCCTGGCCATAGCTCACCACGTGGGGAGATCATTCCTAAGAAAAAAGCCGGAACAGAAGCAGGCTGAAATGAGACAGGGAAAGAGACAGGTTTCTGATATCATTTGGCTGTCTTGATTCATTTATGCCTGAAGCCAGTTTATGCCTTACTCTAATGAATTCACCTGTGCTGAAGTCAACTTAAGTTGGGTTTCCCTCCTCGTTAATGAAAATTCTGACTATTTCATGTCATCTTTTGTGAGGTAACTATGTTGATTTCTAGACAACTCAGTGGTTTAGAGCAAACAGCTTTGTGTTCCAGGTAACAGTAGATACATCGAGAGCCATCAGCTTGACACTGGAAAAAAGAAATCTTCCATGCTAACTATGAAAATCTTTATACAGGATTTGACTTAGAGACAATGTTAGATTTCTAGGTAAAGAAGGCAGCAGCCTATTTCTGTGGCAAGGGGAAAGACTTTATCATCACCCAAACTATCCCATCTATTCATTCAATCTTTGACATCTTAAAAGCATTTTGATATACATAATTAGAGACAATTTTCTATGTGTTGAATTAGTATACTAATTTAAACATGTGCTGGTGTGTACATGACTAATATAATATCATACTACTTTATAACTTGTATAATACTTTTTCATATATATATATCCTTTGTACTAAACCTCACAGTAACCTGGTAAGGCTGATCTTACCTACTTTTCATGGGTCAAAAATCAAAGCAGCAAAGTAACATCTTCAGACTAATAAAATACCTGCTTTTTGACTATTTATTAGAATTTTTTTCCTCCATTATGAGAAATAACACAGTGTGACTCTTGGGACAGGAAAATTTTGAACAAGGAGTTCTTAGTTGTGTTGCAAATTGGTTGCCTTGAAATGAGGAAAATTCTTAGAAAACAAGACTGAGTATTGCAAAAGTGGCATTTTCAATTTCTTATACTCACCTAAGGCCAGTCATGACCCAAATGGATCTCTGGGGATAATTCTACACCTATAAGAATTCTACACCTATATTTACTCACTTGTAGGTCCATCATTGCTATCCTTCATCTGTCAGGATAATTACTTGTTATTATGCCACATGAGAGTCTTCTGCTTGCATTTCTAGATTCTTGAAGTTTTATCCTCCAACATGCCTTATAATACTGTAGAAATAAGACAAATCAAATCATTTCTGATTGTTGCAGTTTTATCAACTTCCCTGAGACAATTTTCTACAGTATGCTCCTCAATTTCAAAATCAGAATCTGCTTGTGACAGGAAGGGAATATGATGGCAGCAATGTTGTGCTTTTTATGTAGGGTGATTATAATAATTAGTGCCAGTCAACAGAGACAGCTTTCCTGGGAAATACACTATTGGAGGCTTTATTGCTTGAAAATGTGGACTAATACACTTAGGGCTACACAAAATCTGTGTCAAGTACATGCACATATTTTCACATCAATTACAGTATGGTAGCTACTGTTGGTCCACCTGAAGCATAAACCTAGACGGTTCTCCTTATCACACAAAGTTGGAACACAAAGGGAAAGACATCAGTGAATAAAAATGCATCTTCCCCTTCCTCACTAATGTAGCATTTATGTACTTGACAATATTACTTTGATTCCTTTGTATGGTATAACTTTTGTGAGATTTGAAAATGATCTATTTGTGCCTCATAATAAATTTGAATGGCATCTTACTGTCACTTATTCTTCCTAATAGAAGGAAGTTAAACTAGGCTTGAAAATAGGAAGGCAACTTGGAAACCAGGAACCCAGTTTTCTGTTTACATAGAAAAGAATTTACGTTGTTGGTGGGAGTGGATTAGGGCAATGGGAAAGGTGTGGTGGTGTCATTTCACAACCATGTAGTCTGATATTAATCTTCATACAAAACTTTAGTTATAGAAGGCTCTTGAAATAATGTGCTTTCGTAAGAATTATCCTTTTGAAAAAATAAGATAAAAGAGCTAAAATAAACATTAGAGCTTACAGGCAAAGAGCCAGAATTTGAGACCCATTATGTCTTTCATTATCTGGGTTAACTAGGTCAAAATAATTTATTTTGGGGGAACCAATCTTATCTGCAAACTGAGGGTATAAATAATCTTTAAAATGCATTTCAACATGAAGACTTTATAGTTCTTGATTGAAAAAAGGAAAATTGTATTTGTAAACTATAGTTTACAAAGTACCCATAGGAATAAATTGCATGACTAGAGGAATCAGTGTTTTGTTGTTTTTCTTAGTGAGGAAGCATTTGGGAAATCTTAACTTTCAAATTATACTTTTAATGGATGAGCTAGATGCAAACTGTCTATTTATAAAAAGCAGCGAGGATGTTTTGAACTACTAATAGACAAAGTTTAAAGATTAATAATAATGACCTAATTTTAGTTGGTGCTTAATATATGCCAGGCCTGTGCTAGGCACTTTGCTCCATTACCAAATTTAATCTCACAACAAATCTATGAAGTATAATGATTATTATTACTCCCCGGTACTTGGACAAAAATATTAAAGGAAAAGTACTCATAACTCTCTCTTTTCCCTTGCCTTGTAAGGAGAAAATGTTCTTCTGTTTGTTTGCTTTGTTGTGTTTAGGCATTATCAAGATTAAAATAAAAATAAAACCCAAAACAAGAAAGATGCTAGATTTAGTCATATTAGAAACAATATCTCTTGACACGATGGCTTAGTTCAGGCTCAGATGTATACTTACTTCAAACCCATAACAATAATAGATAAAATATTAGAATACACAAACAAATCGTAACTAAGTACAAAATAAGCACCTGCATGGACTAGAAACAGAACAGACTCACAAAGTGCTGAGTGGGCAGAAACCACAAACTTGGGGGATAAAGTGCAGAATGACCTAATTTTAGTTGGTGCTTAATATATGCCAGTCCTGTGAGTCTGGAAACCAACTCTTTTAGGGTAAGAAACATTATAGAGCTGTTTGTGAGACTATGAACAAGAGCCAGGCTCATTGGTGAAAATCTGAAGTTGGGTGGGTACCTGTAGAAATGGTTACTTAAACAATTATAACCTTGTTGCCTACAGCTACAGCTCTCTAGGTGGTTTTGGAGCTAAAAATATGGGAGGATAAAGACACAGCCCTGTCCCTAGGCAAACTGCTGCCTTCCTTGTGTTACCCCAGCAACTGGATCTGACACATTTTATACAATATTGTGGAAAAGGGAATCTAGGAAGCCATTGTAAGATAAAAGTACAAAACTGACATGTTGGGCCAGTGACAGAGAAAAAGAGAAGGAAGTAAAACTAAACTAAGCAAAAAATATCAAAGACAAATAAAAATATGTCAAATTGAGTGAAAATATATCAAAATAAGGCTGTTACTCCAAATTCCAAAAGGTATAAATATAGCTAATCATAAGAACTACAAACAAATTAACAACCAATATTTGAATTCATCTCAGAAGAAAGTGATTTTATAGAAAGTGTGGCAAAAAATTTAAAAGTTTAGAATTTTCACAAAGGCAAATAAAATACTAATTGCATCAAATAGAAAAATAAAAATGCAAAACAGGAAAAAAATTGCACAAGAAAATTGATACACACATGCATACCTATATGTCCATATATGTGTATATGCATGCATGCAATTACATATATATAATAACATATGTGTCCATTTATTTATGTATATCCAGAAACCTTTAGAATAAAATTAATAGCATTTGGAAACGGAAGACATAATTAAATTAAAAATAAACCCTAGACACCATTAAAAATTAACTCTTGAAATAGAATATAGTTCTAAGAATTCAGCCAGGATGCAAGCGTAAGGAACAAGATGAAATTTAGAAGAATTTCTGAGAGACATGCAAGACAGATGGAGTGGCTCCAAACAGATCTGGTAAAAACCAGATGTAGAAAATAGATGTAAGATTAGAGAATTAATATTTGAGGAGATAACAGCAGAGACTTTTTCATAATTGAAGAAAAACAGTAATTTTCATATAAAAGAACACTTTAAATACTGAGCCAAATAAATAAAAATAAACCCTCAACTTGACAAATTATTTCCAAATTTCAAATTGTGATATAAAAATGGAACTACTATAACTATCTCCCAAAGAGGAAGACATATTTCTAACAGACAAATAGCATTTAGATTGATAATAGGCAATTCTTTAACTACTGTGGAGACTAGAACAAAATAAATCAGTATTTTCCAACTCCCAAAGAAAAATAACTGCCAAGTTAGAATTTTATTCCCATCTAAACAATCTTTTTAGATAAGGTCAAAACAAAACAAAATTTTAATGCTAAGTTTCAATTAAATTTAAATTAATTAAATGCTAAATTTTGAGTAACTAAAAGGTATATTGTAATAACGGAAATTAAAAATGTAAACCATGAACACTAATTTATTAGAATAAATAATCATAATGACTCTTTAAAATTGACTCATATGTTGCTTATAAATGACACCTTTAAAATTAAATCATACTAAAATGTTGAAGCATAGTTAAATTAAAAGATAAATTATAAGACTTCTTACTGTCAGCTCATGTGACAATCTTATTATCAGTCAAAATAGAATCTAATTTAATCAAGATGTTTTCTATAAAATAATTTAAAAAGCAAAATATAGTCATTGTGAATTTGTATGCACTTGACAATATTGCCTTAAAATTTAAACTGTTAAAGTCATGAGAAAAAAAAATAGCCTAGTTCTACCACTGCCTTATGTTAATATATATTATACAGAGCTAAGGCTATTTAAAAAGTGTGTGAACAGAAAAATAGAATATGTGGATAGAATAATGAGTCTAATTAGATCACAGATGTGCATAAATTTGTTGTAGTGAATAGGTGTCATATCAAAGTCATGGGAGAAAAAATGAATTGTTGGTTGCAATGGTTTTGAAAACACAGAAATATTATTTTAAAAACAATAAAATATCCCAAAATATAGAGGAAACAATAAATTTGATATCATTAAATTATTCTGAGTGTAGGAAGGATCAAACAAATGTGAGATGGAAGGAGTTTCTAAGGAAAGATGGTTGGGCAGAGCTGGAGTTTTCTACATTCCCCAAAAAAGGGCAAAAGGGAAAGCTTTATTTTTTTTTTAAGTTTAAACATTACAATGATCACAATAGGATATTATTTTTAATTTTTCTAAATTTATTCCAGTTTTATTGAACTATGATTGACAAACATTGTATATATTTACAACCTGATGTTTTGATATGTGTGCACACTATGATACAATTATCTCGGCCAAGTTATCAACCTATCCATCACCTCACATAGTCACCTTAGTCACCTTTTCTCCTCCTCCTCCTCCTCCTCCTTCTCCTCCTCCTTCTTTTGCGAGAACACTTAAGTTCTGCTCTCTTAGTAAATTTCAAGTATGCAAGACATTCTTATTGACCATAGTCAGCATGCAGGCCATTTGAGCCCAGAACATGTTCCTCCTGGAGCTGAGAGTTAGTGCCCTTTGACCGACAACCTCCATCTCCCCTACACCCAGGCTCTAGCAACTTCCATTCCACTCTCTGCTTCTATGAGTGTGACATTTGGGGAATCTATAAGTGGAAGTGCTCAGTCCAACCTACTGATGGTCTTTTCTTCCGCTTCTCAGCTCCCATGCATGGTCCCCTGTGCTTCTGTTACCTCCCCTGGCTCACTGTCTCCGAAGAGGAGGAGCCTCCAGCTACTGGGTTGTCCCAGGATTGGATTCCCCTACCAGGGAGAGGAAAGGCAGAGAGTGGATGACATGGTGACAGGTGTAGGGTGGGCCATTTCCCACACCTTCTCTGATCCCGAACCTATGGGCACATTAGAGTCTCCTCTCTGCTGGGATCACTTCACTCTGCAAGACTGGCCTGGCCTCCTCCCTCCTCTCTCAACACTCAGCCTGATCCTCCATGGTTGACGAACATTCTTCCCCTGCAAATGTGAAAGGAAAAGGATGCAATGGACAGATCAGCCCAGTTTAGGAGATGAAAAGACTGGCTTAGAGAGGTGAGTATTGCACCAGCATCCCCAGATTTTTGTGTTGAAGAGTCAGTATTTTAGTCTTTGTATCTTTGCCTCCAAGCACTAGCCTTTTTCACCACTGACTCTGCCTCCCCCGCACCATGGAAGCCTCCGTGCTGGCCAGCCAGTGGAGATGGTCAGCAGAATAACAGGTGTATGGGAGTTGCTTCTCTGTGGGCGAGCCCCTCCTCAGGCTGCGTTTCACACCCTGGTGGGTAAGTGCCATCGTCCTGGCCTTGCCCTGTATGGAGCAACCCACAGCTCCCGCAGGGACTTCTTCAAAGGTGAGATTGGGATTTATTTCAAGCCACATGTATGAAACTAAAAGAAATATCTTGGAAGGTGATGACACAAGGACCATTGTTTCCAACAAATGTGACATCCAACCTGGCGAAGTGAGGACCAGCGGGAGGCCCAAACTTCAGCTGTACGATGACAACTTATGTACCTAATCTTGAATTGTACCTTACATCTTGAAAAAAAGAAAAAAGGAAATAAACACAGCAACATCAGAGACAGAAAGGGACTATTCTAAAATAAAACAGGGCAGTGTGACAGAGAACGCCCAGGAGTGAATGAAACCAGGATGGCCTTTCTCAAATGAACAAACCATGACCGTGACTGTCTTTTAGGATGCTCCGATGGAACAACAAAGGGAAGAGCCTGATGACAGGCACAGGAGCATGAACCATGTGTCCTGTCCAGGGAGCAAGGAAAGGGGCAGAATTCCTCCTGAAAGGATGTGCCCAGCACAGGCAGTTCTGAAGGTTGAAAGTTTCTGAAAGCAGCAACCTTTGGGAGTTTTCAGTTTGCTGTGTCCATCATCCAGCACACACATCCGGTTTCTGAATCAGTAAATGCTCCAAAATCCTTCTCGCACATTTATTGGGAAGTTTTATGGATGCAGTTCCTGATATGAGCAGAATTTGAGGAAAGAGAAAAATAATTCTGAAAGGTTTTCCTTCTGTGTTATACAGTGCTACACCTTTCTGCTGCATATACTTAAGAACTGAGACACCTACATATGACAAATGTGATATAATTTTTATGTCTACCAAAGACTTAACAGATGTAAAATATCTAAAGATTAAGACTATAAAAATCATTTTCTAGAGAATTAAAAAATTATATAGGGTTAATAAAAACTTTTCACAATTTTTAATTATACTAGTTCTAGTACATTTAAGACTAAAATGTGTACAAGTTTCTACTTTTACATTTTAAATAGAAAATTTGAGACTAATCATCTCAAAAGGCTATGCAAATTGAAAACCTAGAAAAAGTATTTCAATTCAAACATGTCTAATGTATTCACATTTAGTTCATAGCTGATACAAAGGGCAATAAGTATGTTATTTCACAACCTTCTCTCAGTGCTGCAAAGATTAACCTCTATCTAGTGGTGTTCTAGGCAATTCAGTATTAATGTGTGCAATCTATACATACATCTGAGTTTTTCTTTTTTTGTATTGTTCTTAGGATATTGAACTTACCTTTTTAACTCTAATTTTTTTCTAACAGCTGTGTGTGTGTGTGTGTGTGTGTGTGTGTATGTGGTGTTTATCTTATGTTTCACAAGCTCTTTGTATGTTCTTTTCTCTACTTTAGTCAGTCTCTAGAAGGTAATATATTACTTGATAGTTGCTCACATCTCAGTGAAACCCAGTTCACTCATTACTGGTCATAGTGTGATCAGTGAGTATGTCTGTGGAGCTAGATCACGTCTGAACTCAGACATGTCTGAGGGGTGAGCAATCCAGGTCCTACCAAACCACCCTGAGGTAGCCAGGCAATCAGCAGAGTTGAGAAATGAGGAATAGAAAGAGGGAAGCAACAAGAAGCAATGCATTTGGAAAAGAATGAGCCGCAGATAAGCTGCATTGCATAGCTAACTTAAAAAAGCAAATATCAGCTGGGCTCAGTGGCTCAGCCTGTAATCCCACGCCTTGGGAGGCTGAGGTGAGTGGATTGCCCGAGTCCGCGGGTTTGAGACCTGCCTTGGCAGGAGAAACCTCATCTCTGCAATAAATCAAAAAAATTAGCCGGGCGTGGTAGCGCACACCTGTAGTTCCAGCTACTCGGGAGGCTGAGGCGGAAGGATCGCCGGAGCCCAGCAGGTTGAGGCTGCGGTGGTCGGGTGCGGCCACTGCACTCCAGTCTGGGTGACGGAGTGAGACGCCAACTCAAAATAAATAAATAAATAAATAAAAATTAAAAAATAAAATAAAATAAAAAATAAAAATAAAAAATAAAAAAAGCAAATATCTAATGGGGATTAGGCCTACATGAAGTTTCAAAGAAAGCAAAGGTTGTCTTCCGTATCCTTCTAGACTACATAACTGTTGTTTTTTTTTCTTTTCAATTCTTTCCAACACCTATTCCAGACAACCAAGGCTTTCATAACTTTCCTGTCTCCTAATAACCACCTCACTCCAGGGGGTGCCTTCCTAATTGATAAGTCATATTCTTAAGTTTTCCTGTTCTCCATAACCAGTAAGATATCCCTATCTTTGTTTTTGTTTCAGAGCCCTCTTAGTAACCGATTTGATCATTAATCACAAACACAACCAAACCAAAGAGTCATTGAGGTGAGGTAGGGGCAAGTTGGCTAGAACTAACCAGCAACTGGGGCCACTTTCTCTCTCAGAAGTTGCGCTATCACTAAAACAATCATATCTGATGCTATTGAGGGTTAATATCTACCTGTATTTGGGAAGCATTTCGTATTTAATCCTCATAACAACCTTATTAGACAGTTACAGATATTATCTACTTTGCGAGACTAGGAAACTGATGCTTAGAAAAATCTGTAACCTGTCCAAGGTCACAAAGCTTGTAAATAGCAGAACTGTCCAAATGTAAAATTAGTCTCTTATCCCTCACGTTATACTGCATTTTACCCACATCGCAGGGCATTTGGATTAGAACATTCCCTGAAACATTTTCATGGCTCAGTATAATTAAGGGAAGTTGAAAACGATACTCGTCAAGTAATTTTGGGAAATGTGGATTTAAAGAAAATAAAGCTATGGTCTTTACTGAGAGCCTCTCAAATCCTTTACTATAGACATGTGTATTATTTACCACCAGGAAGAAAAAATTATACATGATATTCCTCAAACTCATTTTGACCATAAACTCTTTTTCCCTAAAATAATTTGTAAAGCTTGCTTTCTACAGAAGGCACTTTGTGAATTGCTGTACTAGAAAATAGCTACAGTTTGTTCTAACCTTTCCATTTTATAGTCTATGATTTTTAAAGTGTTAGGGGACCAAAGACATATTTTATCACACCTCTCAAATGGCAATTGCATTTTAGTAAGTATGTGAAAACTAAGTAATTATGTCCGTCAGTGCAGCAAGACCTGAAGATTTTGGGGTGAGTAGGATTTCTGACGTTCTTAAAATCACAGTAATTCAATTCATGGAAAAGTTTATGGATAATCTGCTTTATAAAAAGTCACAACTGAAAAATATGAAAGAAACATGAAACATGATCCCTCTACTCAAAGAGATGTACCTGAGATTTCAAAGCTCATGCAGCTGAAATGTTAATCCACGTACATGTTAGCAACACATGTGTTATAACTGGTAATCGAAGACACAAGCCGTACTCTGCCTACAAATAATTGTTCCTTTATTCCATTTCATTTTTTTCTTCTAAGAAATTGCAAGCACCATATTTAGCTGTTTACAATTATTGTGTATTTTGGGTAGCTGTTTCTCTTATTTAGTTATTTTTCTTTCAAACACTTCTGCTTCAGAGTAGGGAAGATTGCATGCTGATATTCTTTATGAAAAAAATCTGTCCTTGCATTTTCTTTTATCAGCTTATTTATGTAGGTGATAATCATACAATTCACACATTTTAAGAAGTTTATCCAGGCAAATAAAATAGATTTTAAGACGTGAATTTATTTTACCTAAGCTTATTTTCCCTCCCAAGCTTGAGTTTCAATCACTGTATTCATTCATCCCTCAGTATCTGCAGGGGACTGGTTTCAGTACTCGTGGCGACACTGAAACCCGTGCATACTTGGGCCTACAGTCAGCAGTGCAAGACCCATGGGTACTAAAAGTTGGCCTTCCATGTAAGCAGGTTTCAAATTCTGCGAATACTATATGTTCCATCCACCTTTGTTTAGGGATGCAGAACCCGCCTGGGGTAGGGCTAACTCTATTTATTGAAAAACATCCTCAAAGTTCAAATCCATATTGTTCAAAAGATTACAATCTTTTCAGCAATTTTTACTCTCCAAAGAAAAATGAAATTCATGATTGATTACACCATTGTGAACAGATCTTTTTGGTCTCTCTGCCCTGTCCTCCCTCCTCTTATGGAATAAACTTCCAAAGTCTCATCAAGCACTAGAGATGTTTCATGAACTAGTTTTCAACTCTCTCTTGCCTCTTTCATGCCCAAATTGCTTCTCAACCTTCACTTTCCTATACCTTAAGTCTGGGCTAACCTCAATTTTTTTTTTTTTTTTTTTTTTGAGTTGGAGTCTCACTCTGTTGCCCAGACTGGAGTGCAGTTGCCGCTCTCGGTCACCGCAGCCTCGACCTGCTGGGCTCCGGCGATCCTTCCGCCTCAGCCTTCCAAGTAGCTGGAACTACAGGCGCGCGCTACCACGCTCGGCTAATTTTTGTTGTTGTTGTTGATTTATTGTAGAGATGAGGTCTCGCTAAG
>CAUYQG010004101.1:0-23051 GCA_963574415.1 Tarsius wallacei
GTAGCAGGAACTACAGGCGTGCGCTGCCACGACCGGCTAATTTTTTTTTTGATTTATTGTAGAGATGAGGTTTCGCCTGCCCAGGCGGGTCTCGAACCCGCGGGCTCAGGCAATCCACTCACCTCAGCCTCCCAAGGCGCGGGATTACAGGCTGAGCCACCGAGCCCGGCTTGCTCTGTGTTTTATCTGGTAATCCTAAGTACTGAAAATCCAGTATTTTTATTTGGTAAATTTGGCAATACTACTTTTGAGTCACACATTGGATGTAGCACAGATTGATGATTGGCATGTGAACTTTAGAATCAAATTATTTGATATGAAATGCTGACTTTGCTACTGAGGATGAAATTCTGACCCTTTTTCTTTTCTTTGATAAATTCCTAACTAAGGGACCTAGGAAGACAGGTTGTTTCAATTAACCCTATATAATGTTTACTTTCCAACATGACTCTGGCATAACATCACATAACAGATAAAGAGGGAAAAAAATCAAAGTATTTTAGGACCCTGTAAAGCTGTCTGTTGGAGAATCTAAGACTGGGCACCTTTTAAGACACCACCCATTCTCTGTGACATCTGCTACCCATGAAGCTTCATCTACATATCAAGAAACTTGACTTCCCTCATCATTACTTAACCTGCTCATTTCCTATACTGATTCCAAAATTCCTTAGATAAGAGCATCTTACTACTGGCTGCCAGTCAGGAAATCTTTGAATCCACCTATAACCTGCAAGCCCCCATTTGGAGTTGTCCTCCCATCCTGGGTCAAACCAATATAGGCCTCACATGTATTGATTTGTTTCTTGGGGACTCCCGGATTCTGGACACCTTTTAAGACATCACCTGTTCTGTCTGAAGTCTGCCACCCATGAAGCTTCTGTAACTTCTGTGTTCCTAGAATGTATATAACCAAGCTACAATTCAACCATGGCAGGCAAGTGTTCTCAGGATCTCCTGGGGATGGGTGTCACAGGCCTAAGTCACTCACATTTGGCTCAGAATAAAACATCTTAAATATTTTAGAGTTTGATATCTTTCATCAACACTATTTATAAACTGCATGACTTTGCACATGTAACTTAATCTTCCTAGGCCTCAGTTTCTCACCTGCCAAAAGGGGAGTTTTATGAGAATAGATAAGAAAATACACGGTAAACACTTACAACATATGGTATGCCTTAAGTAAAGCTAACTGGTTTTTAGTACCTTAACTTTTACATTTCTGATTATAAATAGAAAATTTCTACTTTAGTATGGCTTTTCAGATTTTATATATGTAGTGCTTATAAAGTAGAAACATATTTCTAGCCCATTTTCACAGCCATATGAATATTAAATATTACTCTTTTAAGTTCTGCAAATGTTTGTCTTGCCTGTATCACTTAAAAAATAAGAGATGAAAAGGGCCTCAAATCCTTCATAACCAAGCCTACAGCATGATCTGCTTATATTTACTGAAATATTTTAGCATTAACATGATACTTAAAAATCTATACTTTTTAAATAGCATATAATTTTCAGTCTGTAAGTAGGAATGTAAAAGAGCAATCAGATTTAATTGGCAAAACATATCTGATCACTGATAAAAAAAATTCATGAATTTCTATTACCTACTAAAATATGCTTCCCTAGATTAAAATAAAGCAAAAACCAAAAACTCTTTTTTCAGAAAAGTCTCTTTTTTTCTATTATAGAAAAATTAATTAAATTCTTGTTCAACATTATCTTAAATATGCTTAGTAGAACATATATTTCTAAATGTTTAGTTTGGTTGTTTCTCAAATATCAATTCATTTTTAGAAAAAAATGATGGCACTCTCTGGTATATTCTAATTATGAGAATGAAATGCACAGATTTTGTTATCAACAGCATAAATTACCACCTACTGACTTATTCTTCTTAATCATTTGCAGTAGCACTATGAATTTCTGAAGACTTTAAAACAGTGATTGCAGAATTGAGGTAGATTTCATAGTAATTATCCTCTCAATAGAATGATGAATAAGTTGATTAAATATATATTCTATAATATGTATGTAATCCAGGCAATATTTAGTTATTTGCATTAGTTGTAATACAAATATAATAATAATAATAATAATAATAATTGTAAAAGATAATTGCAATCGACTGTATCCACAGATTTTGTTAGACAAAAAAGTAAATATCTGACTCCTATCACTTCTGGCAAATAGTGGAGGTATAAATATATATATGTAGCAATCAAGAGAGATGTATGATATTTGGTAATTTTTTTCTAATAAACTAAATTCATGAAAATTGTCTCTTTGATATTTGAAAAGTAGGGGTATATGCTTATTTTGGGAGGCATTTATTGCTAAAATCAACTGAAGTAAAGAAGAAGTAGGTTGTGATTATTTGCTCTTGCTGCTGAGATACACACACACACACACACGCACACACACACATACACACACACACACACAACACATGGTTTTCTTTTTAAACAAGTTTGGCCTATATACTGATCATTCCCCCTCAGAGCAGTTTCAGGCATAAAAGCTGAAATACTGAACGGTCACTGTTGCTCTTTATAATTCTAATTAAACATAGGGATGCCAGCTGTTCTGATTGTCATAAGTTCTCCCCAGGACACAATTACGCTGTGGAGTGTTTTGGTTCTGTAGCAATATTAACACATAATCTGTGTAGAAGCACATTTTCCGCTTCATTTTTAAAGCACACAATTAGGTTTTCCATGTTTTTACTTTCTATTTTCAGGTGGGCAGTACACAATTGTATATGTTCTTCTCAGTGTAATCAGTGTTTAACTGAAACTTATTTCCTTTGCCTTTATTGGGTGTTGCTCCTTCTGCATTTATATCTTGTAGTACTATTTTTTCTTTTTGGAGACCAAATGATGAACAAATATCACAGAGGGGCCTCTTTGCAAGGAGATTAGTTAGACTGATGGAAAGATGGCATGGTTGATGGATAGCATTTATAGTTCTCTCTGCAAGAAGCCTGACTCTGTGCAGGAAGTCTTAAGTTGCTATTATAGATTTGCTATGATGGATTCTAGAAAATTTGCTGTTAGAGATTTTTGTTATTAGTTATTCCCTTGAACATAAAACCTATGATAGAAGTACACTTTCTTAACTGAATAAGCTTTTCATTCTTTTCCAGTTGTCTTTCTTTCCATTTCCCCCACAACTGATGCCTGTGGAGAAAAGCACCAAAAATAATGGCATATCCAGAAGGAATATTCAAGCTTCTGAATAATGAAATGTGTATTTTTGTGATTTCTCTGCTGTATGCTTATAGCTTGAAATCACAGAGTACAAGGTGGTTCTCAATTTCATCCCACTACAATGGTCACCTTTGTCTCCTCCTGATTTCTCTGGATCAGCTCTTTTTCTTTCCCTACTTTTAAGTATCTATGCCATGCATTTGGAGTGTGCTGGAGCATTTGACTTGTGGTAATCACAATGACAATGTGGTTAGGGAATGCCATGAACATCAAGTTCCGAACAGATTCTGCTCTTTTTTATCGAGACACATTCTGTTTTTCTTAAAGAATAAGACTCTTTGACCTGCTTTATACTATTAGGTTAGTATCTATCTGTTTCTAAATTTAAAGTGAACTCTACATGTGCTTTTGAAAATCTCCCCCCTTAATTCATTACAGGTTCATTGTAAGGACAAGTGAGAATGTACTTAGATGTATGCTCTAGGAAAAAAAAAACCTATTGGAATCTTTCATTTTGCTTTGAACTAGGAGAGTTTAAATAGCAAGACTCTTTGAGGATAATTTAAAAACTAAACTGAGAAAGGCCAGTTGGAATAATTTTCCCTTTACTGTGGGTGATTTTTGGCTCTAATGTGTGACTTTTTGAACCTTAGACTTTGAAAGATCTACACTTATTAGCCAGTGAAAAGAAGTATAATTTCATTCAGAGAGCTTGCACTGTTGAAATATATTCAGCCCAATCCTAATTAGTAAAGTAAAAAGTTTCATTATTTTCAGTTCCATTTACTTTAATTATTGTGCAACAGTTAAAAATCTTTTCACTTAGAAAGGTCACATTTTCCCATTTAGAGTGGTCATTTCAAAATTTGCTAATTTAAACATCAACTCTTCATTTCTAGCACACCAAAAATATAGAATAGTCTTCTGGGAATTTAGAAATTTGTATTGCAATCTCATTCTTTTTCTTATTTATTGCACGTAACATGCTCACAGATATCAAATCCTCATTAATCAGGCAAAAAACTTTTATTACTGAGCATTCCTGTTTTTCCTGTGTCTAACAATACCCTAAGTACTGCATGGCTTGAAAATACGAATTAAAAAAATCATTTTATAAAAATGATACCTGCACATGCATATTTATTGCAGCATTATTCACAATAGCAAAAACATAGAACCAACTGTGCTGTCCATTCAAAATGGACTGGATTAAAAAAATGTGGTACATGTACACAATGGAATACTATGCAGCCATAAAGAAGGATGAAACTTGGATAGATTTAGCATCTATAATACTCAGTGATCTATCACAGAAACAAAGAACTGAGTGCCACATGTTCTCACTCATAAGCGGACCCGGAACATTTACCATAATACTATAAGTAAGTGATTGGCATTAGCAGGATGCTGACATGGAGGGGGGCATTTAACATGAATGAGGGTACCTAATCTCAAACCAGGTGAAGTGTGGACCAAAGGGAGACCCAAGGTTTAGGTGTACAATGACCACTTATCTTCCTAATCCTGAATTGTATCCCACATCTTTAAAATAAATAAAAATAAATTTAAAAAATAAAATAAACAAGAACACTGTCTGCCTTCACAAAGCATTTACAATGTAATAGTAATAATAAGTAGTTAACATTTTATTTATTTATTTATTTGAGGGTTTCTACTCTGTAATCCAGGCTGGAGTATAGTGACATGATCATAGCTCACCACAGCCTCTACCTCCTGGGCTCCTGCAAACCTTCCACGTCAGCCTCCTAAGTAGCTGGGACTACAGTCGCTCACCACCACACTCAGCTAACTTTATTATTTTTTGGAGAGACAAGGTTTTGCAATGTTGCCTAGGATGATCTTGAATTCCTGAGCTCAAGAAATCCTTCTGCTTTGTCTTCCCAAAGTGCTGGGATTACAGGAATAAACCACCACACCTGGTTAACATTTATTGAAAGATGGAATAGCTATATTAATTTCAGACAAAGCTGACTTCAAAACAATAAGATTATCATTAATAAATAAGACATAGCTAATGGAGTCCATTTTTCAAGAAAGCATAGCCATCTTAAATGTGTGTTCGCCTAACCAAGTATAGCAAAGTTGCAGACTATGAAGTCAACATGCAAAAGTCAGTTCCTTTTCTTTATACTAACAATAGAATATTGGAATTGGGAATTTAAAAAATACCACTTATAATAGCACAAAATTGAGATATTGCTATAAATCTAATAAAATGTATACACAGTCTGTATGCAGAAAACTACAAAGAAATGATGAGAGAAATCAAAGATCGAAGTAAATGGAAAAATATTTTGTGTTAACAAATTAGAAGATTCAGTACTGTTAAGCTGTCATTTAATTCCCAACTTGATATATAAATTCAAAGCAATTTCAAACCAAGTTCCTGCTAGCTATTCTGTAGACATAAACACCCCCAAGAACCAAAAAAGCAAAAACAAACCATGTAAAAGCCAACAAAATATTGAAGGAGTTACAAATTTGAAAGGACTCATGATAGCCTGATAGCCAATGTCAAGATATCATAAAGCTACAGTAATCAGTACAGTGTAATACCGGCAAAAAAGTACACACAAAGATCTGCTGAACATAATAGAGAACCTCTAAATAGATCCACATGAATATAGTCTGCTGATTTTGACAGTATATAAAGGCAATTTAATGAAGAATAAACAATCTTTTCAACAAACTGTGCAGGAACAATTAGATATCTATATGCAAAAAACAAAAAATAACCCAAATGAACATGAGCAAAGTCCTTACAAGTCACACAAAAATTAACTCAAAATGTAGCATAAACCTAGCTATAAAATACAAATCTATAAAAGTTATTAGCCGGGCTCAGTGGCTCAGCCTGTAATCCCAGCGCTTTGGGAGGCTGAGGTGAGTGGATTGCCTGAGCCTGCGGGTTCCAGACCCGCCTGGGCAACTTGGCGGGACCTCATCTCTACAATAAATCAAAAATTAGCTGGGTGTGGTAGCGCGCACCTGTAGTTCCAGCTACTTGGAAGGCTGAGACCAAAGGATCGCTGGAGCCCAGCAGGTTGAGGCTGCAGTGACCGGGAGCAGCCACTGTACTCCAGTCTGGGTGACAGAGTGAGACTCCGACTCAAAAAAAAAAAAAGTTATTTAAGTAAGTCTATGTGAACTTTTGTTTGGTGGTGAATTTTTAGATGCAGCTCCCAAAGCACAATCCATGAAAATAAATTAGACTTTATTAAAATGTAAAACTGCTACTTTGTAAAAGACACCGTTAAGAATATAAAACACAAGCCATTGGGGGAAATATTTAAAAAATATATGTCTGATAACAGATGTGTATGTAACATATACAAAAGTATCTAAAAACACAACAGGAAGAAAACATGCAAACCAATTAGAAAATGAGCCCAAAGATCTAAACAGACATCTCAACAAAAAAGACTTACAAGTGGCAGGAAAATAAGCACATGAAAAAATGTTCAACATCATTTGTCATTAGAAAAATGCAAATTAAAACAACAATGAGGTTCCACTACACACCTATTAGAATGGCTAAAATCCCCCAAGACTGACAATAACTATTGCTAGCAAAATGTGGAGCAAGGAACCCTCATTCATTGCTGGTGGGATACAAAATAATACAGTCATTTTGGAAAACACTTTGGCAGGGTCTTAAACACTAAATAGTCTTACTATATAATTTAACAATTGGAGTTCTAGGTATTTACCCAGTTGACTTGAAGACTTAAGTCAATACAAACATTTGCAAACAAGTGTTTATTGCAGCCTTATTCACAATCTCTAAAAGCTGGAACATCCTAGATGCCCTTCAATAGGTGAAAGAATACACAAACTGTGATATATCTGTGCAATGGAGTATTATTCAGTGATAAAAAGAAATGAGCTACAAAGCCACATGAAAGACATGATGAATAATCAATTCATATTTCTAAGTGAAAGAAGTCAATCTGAAAGCTTCATCTTGTATATAATTCCATTTATATAACATTCTGGAGAAGAAACCTCTTGACAATATAAACAGACCAGTCATTTCCAGGGGCTCAGAGAGAGGATGGGAAGAGACTGAATACAGGAAACATAGTAGAAGTTTTAGAACAGTGAAACTATTCTGTATAACATTATAACATTGGTACACGACACGATGTACTGTTAAAACCCACAGAATTTACAGCCGAGCAATAAACCTTATTATGTGCAAATTTTTAAAAATCATTAAGGAGGTCAGGAATCACAGGACTGAATACAGAATGTGGTAAAATTATTAACTAGTACAAATGTATGAAACAACTTCATTGAAAGGATATGGGCGGGGTGAGGAAATGTTGACCTGAGCAAGTAACTTGGGAAATATGGGCAGTCTGAAAGACAAAAAGGAAAAAGACTCTATATAAGCACTGTGCTCTGGCTGATAATATTCTTATTCATTGGAATACAGGTTAACGACTCTTAAACCACTGTGCACATATACAGGAGTTGGACAATTAAATGAATGAATGGTGGATGGTAGGAGCCAGGTTTTTCATTGTTGGAATGGGAAGTAATGGCACAGACAAGCAAGAGAAGAAGGCATTAATGATCCATGCACTAGAGTAATGGATTAGAGCTGGAGACATCACATCTCAGTTCATTTTGTGCTGCTATATAGGAATACATGGGACTGTGTAATTTATATAGAAAGAAGGTTTATTTGGCTCACAATTCTACAGGCTATACAAGAAGCATGGCACCAAGCATCAGCTTCTGGCAAGGACCTTAGGAAACTTTAACTCATGGCTGAAGGTGAACAGGAGACAACATGTAACATTGTGAGAGGAGGAAGAAGAGGGGGTGAGAGGTGCTACCCTCTTAAACAACCAGCTCTCACATGAAGTAATAGAATAAGAACTCATTTATGACTATGAAGACAGCACAAAGCATTCATGAGGGATCTATCCCCACAACCCTCCCACCAGGCCCCACCTCCAACACTGGGGATCAAATTTCAGCATGAAGTTTGAAGGGGACAGACTATATCACTTCAGTATGAACACAAGTTTAGCTTAATATAGAAATAGATAGTTGCACACAGAAATATTTATAGATATGTGCATTCACATGGATTAGAATATGCAGATTCATTTTTGCTCTGTCATATAAAAGTGCTCAGAAACAATGACACCCAGTAGTAACGAGCATGCCTAGTGCCCAGGTTTTGATTTCTAATATCATCTTCCAATAAAAGGTACCAGCGCACTTTGGAGACATACCTGATTCTCTGATAAAGGCAGGAAATATATAAGATGAGCCTGGAGCATTTTCATTTTTCAGAATTTAAGGAAATGCAATTAAAAAAACCTCCAAACCCCCACAATGATGGGACTCTATCAAAGGGACATAGAAGTCAACTGAAAGAGCTTTGAATGGTCAGAGCAAAAACCATTTGAACAGTAATATCAATGACTTAGTATCAAGTTATATATCAAAGTATAAAAGAAATATCCATGAGTTCATATTCATATAAATCAATGATTCAATAACTAATAAAGAAAGAGAATAGATAAGTCCCCATAGAGTAAAATTCCAACGAATGTTTGTAGATACTCTGCTGTCAAGGAGATGGTGCATAATTTCCCACTCTTTAAATGAGGAGGGTACATAGTGACTACCTCCCGACATGCACAGTGTGAAAGGAGGAGGGAGAAGATTAATTTTACAGTGCAGAGACCTGAAAAACTCTACTTCAACCAGTTCAAGATGACTGTCAACCTTGTTAGTTGTTCTTCTTGTCATCTGTATTACGGATATGACATGATGAAAATGGCACATTACCTTTGTAGGTTCCCTCCCGCAAAATCATAACCTGGTCTAATTACGAGAAAAATATCAGAGAAAGTTCAATTGAGGAACATTTTACAATACTCTTTAAAACTGCCAAGGTCATCAAAGACAAAAAATGTCTGAAAAACTCTCATGACTAAATAAAACCTAAGGAGACAATTTAATGTGTTTAATTTATTTATTATTATTTTTTTTCTTATAATCCTTCTGCTGCTTTTATTTTTTTTATTTTTATTTTTTTTTTCAGTATTTTTTATTATCATATTGTGGGGTACAGTTAAGGATTAGATGTACAAATATGCTTCGTTCAGACCATAATGTGTTTAATTTAATATCCTGAGTGTGATCATGGAACTGAAAAAGGATATTAGGTAAAAACTAAGAAAATTTGAATAAAATATGGACTTTAGTTAAAAATAATACATTTATACTGTTTCATTAATTTTGACAAATATACTTGAAGTACAGGGCCTAAAATGAAGGCTCAATACGACATGCTACCTTGACATCTGGTAAAATTTAGAGGACCTCATATGGCCTAACAACAAATTCTCCCTTTTTACTTCCAAGGACAAGGTCTCCAGCCAACTAACTCTCCTAATCAAATGGATCAGGTACAATTCCTGATTATCCCTGAGCAATGGGTTTCAGTTCTCTGCCACCTAACAAAATTATTCAAATAAACCGATCACATGGTCCCATGGGAAGCAGACAGCATTCCATCATCTTTAGCCTACAAAGACTTTCTCCCATAGCCCCTGGTTGTACACTCTGTTCTTGTGTTCAATTCCTGGGTGATCTTGTATGTCTTTTTTCTTTGCGTTGTGAACACATGTGACTCATAAACTCCTATCATTCTCTTCTGAGCAGTATCAAGTGTTGTGTGTTCCCACAATGGGTGGGAATCACCTCTTCACTAATGAGTGAATAGGATTCACATAGCACTATACTAATGAAAGATGTTAAAATTTGGATGTGGGATGTATGGAGACTCTCTGTAATGTCTGTGTTTTTTTCATAAATATAAAGCTATTCTATAAATTTTAACAGTTTATTTGAAAAATCAAGACACTTCATCTTTTCTCAGTATTTTGCATCCAGAGTTTCTAAAATAGCTGGAATCACTCAGTTCCTAAAGGGAGGTGTCTCCATTTACACCCAAGCAGTCCACACCCATGAGAGGCAATTTAGCTTAGTGATCAAGAGGACAAGTTTTAGAGCTGAACTGCCTGGGTGTAAATTCTGGCCCCTCCATTTATGAGCTGCGTTATAATGCTCATATATATGAGCAAGTTAGAAAATCTCTCTGTTCTTTGGTATCATCATCTGTAAAATGGGATAATGATTATACCTACTTCCCAGGATTAAATGAGTTGAATCAGGTAAAATGCTTGTACACTGCTTAGCAACAGGAATACATACACCAAAATGAATGGTCCTGTGGTCCAAATGATGACTTTAAACTAAAATTAAGTATCTTTTGTGGGTACAGACCACATACTTATTCATCAAGATCACCAGTATGGAGGTTTTTCAGAGTCGGGAGAACTGCCCACTAGAGTGAAGTGAAGCAAGAAGAAAGGTGAGCCCAGAACAAAGGTACATTTTAACATTGATGATATCTCTCCATTTTTGATGTTATAAATACCTTATATTTAATTCTTAAACATCCCAAGTTAGTCATTATTACTGTTTTTCTTGTTGTCTTACAGTCAGTTCTTATTTTAGAATGAACAATTTCTTAGTTCATTACTATTTCTTGCATTCCCCACAAATCTTGCAAACCACATCTTTGTTCTGGGTTCAGCTTTATTGTTGGTTCAATTTTTTCATATTGGCACATATTGTTTACTGGTTATTTCAGAGAAGGTTTACCTGTTAAATTTAAATTCTTTCCATTTTTGTTGGTCTAAAGATTCTTTATTTTGGCCTAATTCTTGAATCATAGCATTTTCAGCAGCAAATAATTTTTTCCCATAGCTTTGAAGATTGTTTTCTTTTCATTATTGTTATTATTGAAAAGGTCAGTGTTAGTCTAATTGCTAATTTTTCATAATCAATTTTAAACCTCTTGTTACCTTTAAGAATTTTTTGCTTGGATCTTCTGAAGTTTTTCTATTATGCATACTAGTACAAATTTATTTTATTTAACCCACACAGAACCTTTAGGCTTAAAAATATATAAAAAATTATATTTATTATTATTATTATTATTTTGAGTTGGAGTCTCACTCTGTCGCCCAGACTGGAGTGCAGTGGCTGCTCCCGGCCACCGCAGCCTTGACCTGCTGGGCTCCGGCGATCCTTCCGCCTCAGCCTTTCAAGTAGCTGGAACTACAGGCGTGTGCTACCACGCCCGGCTGATTTTTTGATTTATTGTAGAGATGAGGTCTCGCCAAGTTGCCCAGGCGGGTCTTGAACCCGCGGGCTCAGGCAATCCACTCACCTCAGTCTCCCAAGGCGTGGGATTACAGGCTGAGCCACCGAGCCTGGCTATATTTATTATTATTATTAGGCTTTATCTCATTGACTGTAGTCTGCCTTCCAAATTTTTCCTAGTGTCTCCTAGAATTCCTAATAGATAATTGAATTTCAATTCCTCTCCTCCACGTGTCTTCTCTTTCACAGTTTTCATCTCTTTATCTCTCTATGTTGCATTCTTAATGATTTCAGCAGATGAAACTTTCACTTTATTACTTCTTTCTTCTGATGCTTTTAAAACTCACTCATTAAAATTTTCATTTCCATGGTAATAATTTTCTGATTTCAATCTGTCTCTTCTAATACCCCAGTGTTCCATTTTTTAATTATGATTTTATTCACATTTTCTTTTCTTAATAAATTTAAGCATAATCATTTTATAATATTTTTCAGATTATTCTGACTTTTTCAGAGATAGATTTTACCCTGGTATAGTTCATAATTTTTGAGTCTGAAAGAAATATTTCCTTTTTATCCTATGGGAAATTAAACTAAAACCAAGCGGCTTTTTGTGGCACAGACCCTTTATTATGAAAGTGTATTACAAAATAGTTTTGTATTTGTTTCTACAGGTAATACTGTTTACAACCAGTCTTGGCTTGGGATTTCAGCATTTTGTAGGTTGTGTAAATTCAGACTCTGCAGTTTCGTGAGGCACATTCTGGAGCATATCATTCTCATGGAAGAAAATTTCCCTACCTAAATCTTCAAACCAAAACAAGATTCTCACAATTTTCTAGCCTCGTGGTCAGAATATTAAAATTCTCTTTCATAAGTGTAGGCAATGATTTTAGAATCTCGATTTCATTAAAGGTCTCATTTTTACCTTCCTGTCTCAAGCAGGTCCAAAACCTGGTGTCCTTTTTGCATGAGGGATTAGAATCTCTTCTCCAAACTAATAGGGCTCAAATTCAGACCCTGCATTCTTCTGAGTTGCAACACCAGCTTGGGTGCTTTACATGTTTTCATCAAATCCCTATTTATTTCTGGAACCTAGAACGTTTTAAAACATTTTCAGTTCTAGAAATTACTTTTTGAAAAGTATGTTTTAATGAGTAATTTTTTTTTTGTAATGGCCATTAAAGAGACTTCTATTTTGACTTAGACCACTATGGAACCCAAACCATAAAATCTTCATCTATCTAAGCCTCAGTTTCTTCATCATGGAGTATAGTCCCAAATTTTAGATTTATAACAATTAAATATGATATGTCTGTAAAGTTTTTTGGCATTATGCTTGGCTTTTAGTAAAACCATGCAAGCTCATTTGATGCTAGCTATTACTATTATTAACAATATTTAAACTAATTTTTTTAGCAGTTTTTTTTTTCACAATTGAAAGTTGAATGTGAAACTTTAATAAGATAAGTAAATATTTAAATCCTCTTTTTAACATGGAAGAAAGTCCCCTTCCTCTCCTAGCTCTACCTCCAGAAATCACTCTGGCCTAGACCATCTAAAATATTCAAAATCCCCTTTAACCATAATACATTTTTCTCTTTCATACATTTATGAGAGCTAGGAAGGAACACCTAATGGAAACTGCCTGAAGGAAAGGGGTCACCATACCAACTGCTTCTGGTTCTCTGACTTACTTTTTCTTTTTCTTTATTTAACAGTGCTGAAAAACCCAAGAGGATAAGATTGGAAAGAAGAGGCTGGTGCTAGCAGTTAATCTCTTCTCTGGGAACAATATTGCCTTAACAGGATTATTGGACAGGGTTTCCCGTCCAATAATGTAGTCGTTAGCCACATGTGGCCAATGAGCACTTGATAATGTGACTAGTCTGTCTTGAAATATGCTGTAAATTTAAAACATATACAAGATTTTAAAGATTTAGTGCCTAAATATGTAAAATATCTCAATAATTTAAAAAAATTTGATGACATGTTGACATGATAATCTTTGGTATCTATTGAGTAAATAAAATGTATTATTAAAAATTATTATTATGTTTCTTTTTAGCTTTTTAAATGTGGTTAGTAAAACAATTAAAAGTGCATAAGTGACTTGCATTATATGTTATTGGGCAGTACTTTAGAATTAGGGAATAAGTTCCAAATGAAAGGAATAGTGTCAGAAATAAGAGATAAGTGTTCTGTCCAAGAGGTAAACACATATTTTTTATGGCAACTATAATGTTCTAAGTATTGAGAAAAGCACTGTTCTAATGATGCTCTTGTAATATTTTTTAGGAGTGAGGCTGTTAAATTCCTCCATGTAAATCCTTTCAGATCAAGGAGATTTTCTAGGATTGGAGTAGAATGTTTTCTTTGGGTATATTATAATAGTATTTTTTTCTTTCTATAACCTTCTTTCTATAACCTTCTATAACCTTGAGACAGTGACACTCTTGTGGTTGGGAGTACAGGATGATGAAGACCCTCATTCCCATAATGTCTACCAGCCACAAACAGAGTCATCCTAAATATTCTTGCATTTGTATGAAAGCAATATCCTTAATATACAGCATGGCTTTTTAAGACTTGCCCTCTAACAGTTGATTCTCAGTCCTCACCTTTTTTTGACCTATCAGCGATAGTTGTCACTGATGATTATTTCCTACTTTTGCAAAACTTTAGTTATCTTATTCTCAGCAGGTTCCTCTTACATCTCCTCATCTGAAATAAACAGTCCCATGAGCTCAGTCCTAAAACTACTTTTCTTTCTCATCTGTATTCTAGGTAATCTTGCCCAATTTCATGGCTTTATATTTTGCCTCAACGTTAATGTCTCCAAAATTCCTATGTCCAGCTGAGACTCTCAACTGAACTCTCGATTTATATCTTACTGCTTACTCAATATCCCTACTAGGATGTCCAGTAGGCATCTCAAATTTAATATGCCCCAAATAAAATCCAAATATCTCACCTCAAACCTGTTTCTCTTGCCATCTTTCACATCTCATTGGAAATGGTCTTCATTAGTCCAGATACTCAGACCAACTGGTGTCATCTTAACTTCTCACTTTTTCTTACACTTAACATCCAGTCCATTAGGATATCTTAAAAAATTTATCCAAAACCTGACCATCTCTCACCACCTCCACCATTGTTCCTTGGTCTACACCACTATCCTCTTTGCCTAAACAGCCTCCTAATCTAACTGATCTCCCCGCTTTCATTTGCACTCCTGTTCAGTATTCTCCCTGCAGAGTTAGAGGTATCCCTTTAAAACATAAGTCAGATAACATTACTCCTGTGTTCAGAACCATCCATCTCACTCAATATAAAAGCCAAAGTCTTTACCATAGCTTATGAGGCCCTACGTTCCCTCTCTCCTTCAGTCTTCTTTCGACATCATCTTCCTCCATTCCCCTTGCCTCCCATTAATTTCATTCTAGCAAATCTGGCCTCTCATCTGTTCTTCGTGTTTACCATGCCAAGTATGGTCCTGTTGGAAGGCTTTTGTTTCCTCTTCTTAGATGGTCTTTTCTTCAGTTATCATGGTTTTTGTTCCCTTCCTTTCTTCCAGTCCTTGCTCATATGCAACATCATCCCTGATAGTCCTATCAAGGAATAAGGCACACCCGTACGTCCATCCTCATCCACACCCCTCCACGTACACACGCAGTACTACAGATTAACCCTCAATTTGCTTTATTTTTCTTCATAGCACTCATCTTCAGCTGGCAAATTATTTTGTTTGTTTGTTGTCTATCTTGCCCCACTAAAACACTACAGTTTATGAAGACAATAATTTCATTTGGTTTGTTCTAGGAAACTCTATTTCCTAGAAAATTGTTTGGAACATAGTGAGCATTCAATAAATAATTTCCACGTGAATAAATCAATGATCTTTCCAACAGGATTTCTCCTAGGCTCTTTCTTTATAGCCAGCATTGAAGTGCCTCTGCTGCTTGATAATGACATCAGAAAATTTGTCAATACTTAACATTGTGGACAGAGATAGTGATAACGCCAATGATCAGGAGAATTAAGTAAAATACAGAAAAAGGGCTATTGAGGTGATAAAGACAGCTGTCTTTCCAGGAGAGTTCTTACCTATGGAACTGAATTATTTTTGAGGATAGATTGTTGAGGAGAGAAGAAAGTAACCTGAGAACAACCCAGTGGGATTCAGCTAAAATTTCAGCTAAGATGGCACTTGCAAATCCACTGCCAACTGAAGTGAGAATTATAAATCTTGAGTACATCCCTCTGGGCTGTGCTTCTCATCTTGATGTCTAGTTTTGTGTCAACTCCAATTTACCCACTCTGGTAGACTGAATAATACTACCTCCCCGAAAAGATGTTCACATCCTAACCTTCTGAATCTATGACTGTGTTACTTATTGGCAAAAGAGACTTGGAGATGTGATTAATTAATAATTTTGAGATGGGAAAAGTATCCTGGACTAATTGGATGGACCCAGATATAATAATCACATGAGATCTTATAAGAAAGAGACAGGAGAGTGTGAGTCAGAACAAGATTTGAAGATGCTGCACTTCTGGCTTTGAAGATGGAGGAAAGACCCATGAGCCACAGAATGAAGGCAGTCTCTATAACAAGGAAAAGGCAAGGGAAATAATTATCTACTAGGTCCTCTGGAAGGGAACGCATCCCTGCTAACGCCATGATTGCAATCCAGTGAAAAGCTATTTTGGTGCCTGAGCTCCAGAAATGTAAAATAGTAAATCTGTGTATATAAGCCACGTAGTCTGTGGTAATTTATTGTAGTAGCAATAGTAAATGAATATACCCACAAGCTTTAGACTACTCTGTTTTGCCCTATCATTTCTCTCCCAACTCATTTTGACTTGCAGTTATTCCAGAAAGTCATTCCATTTACTCTTATCATTACTATAACTCATTCCCAAAATTTATCCTGCTTTCTAAGAAAATGTTTTATTTTTATCCATTTCAGCTTTATTTCATGTACTTTTCTGTGCCTTTCCTCTGGCTAAAAACCCAACTCTATATTCTCTGGAGAGGTAAATTCTCTGGAAAACAATTTGATTCACTAGTAAATTCTTTACTTTTTATTATTTATTTATTTGTTTTTAAAAGCAGATTGATGTCCAAATGATATCAATTAGAAAGGTAATAGATCTTTATAAATGATAATTTGATTGCTTCATTTAGCATTAAATTTACTAAATAAGTAATTACAACCTGGAAATTGCTGTAATATTTGCTATCTCTATACTTTACATGTATTTGCAGATTATTTCAAATATTTTTTCAATTATTTAAGTATTAATGCTTTAGATACATATATCAAAATTATATTTAAAGAGTGTTATTTATTTGTATTTATTGTTTTCAGGTTAAAGCAGCTTTTTCTTCAAAATGCATTTTGATGTAATCTTTATAAGTTTGAGGCTGGGTGTGGTGGCTCATGCCTATAATCCCAGCACTTTGGGAGGTTGAGGTGAGAGAATTGCTTGAGTCCAGGAGTTTAAGACCGGCCTGTGCAACATAGGGGACTTCGTTCCTTTAAAAAAAAACCAATAAATTATCTAGGTGTGGTTGTGTGCACCTGTGGTCCCAGCTATTTGGGAGGCTGAGGCAGGTGGATTTTCTGAGTGCAAGTCAAGACTGTGGTGAGCCGTGAGAGTGCCACTGTACTCCAGCCTGTGTGACATAGTGAAACACTGACTCAAAAAAAAATTTACAAATTTGTCAAGGAGCAAGTGAATATATTTGTTATATAATTTAGGCTTTAAGGCCTCTTAACTTACACACACACACATGCGATATAAGAAATAGCTCTGTTATTTAAGATATTGACTCACAAAATGATAACTATCTGCAGTAAAAGAGTGTACCTTTCACATTTCACATAGAAAATACACACTACTAAAGTTTTAAAATGGAAATCTTTTTATATGGTGACATAGTTATTGCTTTCTTTATATAATCATTTTCTAAACAGAACATTTCTACTCTAACAAATATTTATTCTTTAGAGATATAAAAGTCACTACACTCCAAAATAAATTTTAAGGTAGCAATAATCTCCATCATTATTCACAATACTTTTGAAATAACACTATATTCAGTTTTATTATTACTTTGGTATATAACTATACATTTATTAATTTGTCTATCAACCTGAGATGTCAAATGCTTTTAATTTAGTAGATTCAATTATACAAATCAGTAGATTTCTCACTTTTAGAAAACTGCTTTTGATCTACAGATAATCTTAAAAGAAAATATTTATAATATCTATTTGCAGTGTTTAAGTTGCTTTATTTATATTCTATTAACAATAAAAAAGAGTTAAATCAAGTATTAAAGCACCAGCCAACTGTGGGAGATGTCGGTTTTCACCATTTGTAGAAGGTTATCATCGTAACTCAGCAGCAAAATTGTCCTTTTACACTTGGTAAGCATTATTTCTTTAATATTCTTTACTTTGCCATGGCTCACTAGCAAGTCACTTAATTTTGTTTAAATTAAGTTTAGACTTTTAAGTCCTCTGTACCATACTTTGAAGTGGCTTTGCCTGCAGCATTAGAGGAGACCCTATACAATTCCATACTTAATCCTGGTGCTCAAAATGAAAGTCATCTTTTAAGTCATGGCAGAATAATTAGGAGACACTATGACAACTTATTGGAGATGTATTTAGTTTTAATTTAATTCTGATTTGTAGTACAATTAATCATTACAAACAAGAAGGTCATGTTTGCCTAATTCAATTGTCCACCTACATGAAAATATTTCTATAAAAGATCCCAGGTAATGCTTTTCCATGCAACCCAGTCAATCTATAGGGATGACAGTAACATGTTCTTCAGATTGCATTTTGTCACATACCATCAGTTGCTGCACTGTGTTTACAAATTCTGTGATGCACATCAGAGGACATTTACAAAGACTAATGAAGAGTTAGGTATTTTAAGAAACCAAAGCTGAAGCAACACTATTTAGCACTTAAATGACATTTTTCATTTTCAAATTACTTTTGCATGAATGCTAATTAATCTTAACACTGCCATGAAAAAGGTAAAAAATTTATAATCCTTATTCTGAATATTTAAAAATGAGGTAGAAAGACTAAGTTGTTTTCATGTTTCTATTTCTCACTCTACCTATATATCGTCTATTTAAAAAACAGTGTCTCATAAACAGACACACAAAAAACCAAAAGTCAGAACAAAGGCAAATTCCTCTGAACTCATATTTGGTCTATTTGGGATACCATCTATGGGAGGTTGTCAATTCCTTCTCAATAAAACCTCATCATTCTATTCGCCCTACCACTTGTCCATTCAAACCAATTATTTCTTTTCAGTCTAGCTCCCTAGAGCTCAAGAATACTATGGTTGTACAATTGCCTTGTTGTAGAGATAAGCCAACTAAGATGACTAGAGTTGAAATAATTTAGATAAAGTCACAGAATCAGTATTTGAGTGCAGGTACATACAATTGTCTACACTGACTGCTAGCATAAAACTATTTATCACAATAGCAAGGTGTTTTTACTGTTTTTATTCCTCTTAACTTTCTCTCTTGCTCCTCTATCAGTTAATACCTCACTATTCCATTTTCCTCTTCTGTGATACAATCAAGAACATAGTCACCCATGAGTACCTAAGACCAGGAAAAGGAAAGATGATGGACAGCAGGGTCAGTCCTTCCAGGATGAGGGTTATGAATAAACATGTGCCAGAGCAAGAACAGAGCAGCATCTCTCATGTCAAGAGCACTTACTATTAAACACAAAGAAAGTTTTCAAAGTGGAACCTTAGAGGGCATTAATTTTCTTAAGGAGGGTCAACACAGTTTGAGTGGTAGATGAATAATGTGGCACTTCTTTTAGGAAGGAAAAGAGGTAAAATTTTATTTTATAGCTTTACCTGGCTTCATGACTTTAGGCAATGGAAAGTGAGAATGATATTAATGAGTTGGAAGAAAGTACAGATATAGGTGTGCAAATGAAAACAACTTTAATTGCTAAAATCCATTAAGAAAGAACATTTGCTTATAATGACTATTACATCAATTTAACAACATTAATGCAGTCAAAACATGACAACTTAATGCTGATTATGTTCTGTACATGTTGATAACTGATCTTTCGAGTCCCTGCATGGAGTCTAACTGAAAAATAATTATCTTACTTTCAAGGTTTATCATCAACTACACAATAAAGAACAATGTGGTACTTTTATTTCATCCATAACGATCCAACATTTCAAGTCACGGATTTATCTAAGTGATAAAAGTGGTCAGGTTCAAGGTGCAAAAGAGATAAAACATAAACTCACAGAAAACTCTGGAATATTTATTTTCCACTCTCTTTTCTCATTAATCATGTTTGAAAGTCTTCTCTACTGTAGAAAATTGAATAGCAATATGAATTTTATTAAAAGCAGTTGATTTTTTTATTTTTTTAAATAAAAACATCCAGCATGCCAAGTTAAAGTGCTTTGTTGTGCACTGTTGAACAATGCAATAACATATTCTTTATATTAAATTTATTCTTTTATGTTGACATACACACACAGCAAAGGAAAAAAGTATTTGTAATTATACATCTTATTTATTGTCAAGAACTGAGCAAGGGGTTAACACATTTTGTTTTATGATTAACTTTCATATGAAGGACACTTTGGTTTGTATTGGTCAAAATAATGCTGTTTTATGCAGTGATATAGCAAATGAACTTCCAAATATTAATGTAATGCTCAACATTGCAAAGTTTTATTCTGACTTCTGACTTGCTTAAATGCACTGTGGACCAAGGCAGCTCCATTTCTTAACAGAACATGTGGCTGTTAAGTTTGCTGTAGCAGAGGAAGCGATATGGAGGAAATCCACCAACTCCTAACTGTCTTGGCCTCATCTGTGCCCAGAACTAGTTATATGAGTCCAGCACCACCACAAAGAAAATTGCAAAATATAGAGAAACATATGATATTTTTTGAGCTCTATATTGAGGTCTGTTACAATTGAGATTTGATTATTTCCCATAAACCAAACATAATGTTGGTTTAATTACATCTGGCTAATTTTTTAAATTTCAGGTGCACTAAACTTTTTAAAAATCATCTGTTTAACTTTTTATTCTTTAAAAATTTATATTTTAAGATGTGGAGTACAATTGAGGGTTAGATACACTTATCATAATATTACATGAAAGGGCTTGGTAGTAGTGGGTCACTACCAGGAGAGGGAGGGAGGGCACAAAACACTAAGGGTATCTGATCCCAAAACAGGCAAAATGAGGACCAATGCGAAGTCCAAACTTCACCTATACGTTGATGACTTATGTACCTAACCAGGTGGACTAAATTTTAACCCTTAGTATGAAACAAAAAATATAGTTGCTAAATCTACCAAAGCCTAGGAAAAAACAACTCTTACATGATGGAGGGTTCATTTTGAACAAAAGCAGAAAGTATCTGGAGACATGCTCACTCTCTTTAAATCTTGCAATTAAACCCATTAATTAAAGTCCTGGTTATTTTGTATTTCTCTAATGCATAATTGATTTTCTGTAAGCTTAACTATGAGAATTGAGAGAGGAAGATCAATAGATGTGGACAAAAGTGGTGACTTGCAACTTGGTGACATTTTATGTGGTAGTTACTGAAAGCACTCTTTATTCACCATGGCCCTCTATTGCTCCACGGCTATAATGAATTGGTCACTATGTAATTACTCCTCAGTGGAGGTCACTCAAGATGGCTATTTTGAGTTCACACTAAGGTGAAAGCCAGGATCTAGGTAAGAATGAATTAGGGCTAGGAGGAAAAGTAAGAAAAAAGGCCAAAGAAGATAGATGATGGCATAGAGGAATTGATCTGAACTGAGGTGAATCAACAATCTACTTTCAATGTGTGAAATAAGAAACAGAACTTCTGGCAAGATGGCGATGGGGCAGCATGGTCTGTGAGACCCTCGGCGAAAGAGAACATTCATAAGACCCTAGCTCTCTCCCACGGGCTGCAGCTCCCATCTTCGGCAGCCTGCTCTTCACGGGGAGTTCAGCTGCCGCCACTACCACTGCTCAAACATCTCAGCGGTCTGGGCCACTGCTGTAGCTGCGGATGCCACCAGCTGAAGTCATAGCCTGCCCATGCCTGCCCATGCAGCCCACAACTTCGGACCACGAAGCCACTGCAAGCAGGATCTTCTGAGATGGTGGCTGCCATGGCTGCTGCTGCCACTGCCACTGCCACGCCATGCTCCTTACCAGAGGCAGGCCTGTGGAGCTGTGCCCATGTACTGGGATGTGGCCGCCTCTGGTGCAGATACCATTGCCGGCTAACTCCTCTCCGAACTGCAAGCTTCAGCAGCTGCAGATAAAGGTCTATTGGAGCAGTGAGATACCACCACCTGCTGGAGATCCAAGGTAACAACATCAAAAAGGGAATGACAGATGCTCTTCCCCCTTGATAAATAGACAAGGCCAGATCTCGGTAATAGATGGGCAGGGAGCCCACACCTGAACTGCTCTTCGCAGCAGGCCAGGGGCAACTGACCCTAACTGTGAACAATTCTACCAGCCTGCAAAGAGAGCTAGAAATCAGAGCTGAAAGGACAACGGACTTAAAGGAAAAGTCTCAAGGTGTGCTTGGTTGGTTCTGTTAGTTTACTGACTTTAATCTATCCTTTTTCCTTTTTTTTTCTTTTTTTCTTGTTTCTCTGTAAGCCCCATCTTTGTATAGAGGAATAGCACACCAATAAGGAGGTTGGTTAGCTTGTAAGTTAGCATCCTTTCATGTTTTAGTTTTTTATATGGTTGTTGGTTAGTTTTCAGTCGTGGTTATTGTCTTTCTTTTTATTTGTTTTAGTATCTGAGTCTCTTTTCACTTGCCAGTCGGTACACTCATCTGTTTTCCCTCTCATTCCTCTCTCCCTCCACTCCCCTCTTCCCCCCACTGCCTGCTCCATTCTCTTCCCTCTGTTAACCTCATTTTGCTTTCAGGGAGTAAACCTACAACCCCATTGCATGGACAGATTCAAAGGCAGTGGGAAGTGGGTTTCAGACTATCCATACACCTGTTGGCAGATATTGGGATCTGCAGACAGATTTTGAATCACAGCTCCCCCTTTAATTAAATCTTAAAATTGCAAAAAAGGACTGCCCTCAACCTACAGTCCAACTCCAGAACTGAACAAAGCAAGAGGAAATACAGTAGGAAGAATAGGATATTGAACAAACAGAAGTAAAAACAACACCTCCACCCATGAATAACAGAATCAAAGAAGATGGGGAAATGGAGGGAAGGGAAAAATAGGGAGGCAAAATCTGTACAAATGAAGAAAAACCAAAAGAAAAATATAGGGCTCACACAGACCCCTGGGAGGTCAGACACTGAGAAAACAGACTTCAGAACACAAATGATGAAGAGCCCCAGAATGACTGGTCACATGCAACAAACCCAGACATCAAAACATTAATAGAGAGAATTTAAAAAATTGAGGAGAGACAAGAGGAAAATAGGAAGGAGCTGATGACAGAAATAACAGCAGTAAAGAATACTGTGATGGAAATAAATAACAAACTAATAAGCATGGAAAGCAGAATTAGCCAAGCAGAAGAAAGA
>CAUYQG010004104.1:0-18434 GCA_963574415.1 Tarsius wallacei
CCTGTAGTTCCAGCTCCTGGGAAGGCTGAGGCGGAAGGATCGCCGGAGCCCAGCAGGTCGAGGCTGCGGTGGCCGGGAGCGGCCACTGCACTCCAGTCTGGGCGACAGAGTGAGACTCCAACTCAAAAAAAAAAAAAACAATTGTGATTTATAGAGCGGAGGTAATAGCTGCCTTTAAGATCCTACTGTTATTAACAACACAGCATGAACACTCCGGAGACAACAGCTTTTTAAGAGGGAATGTTATGAAGCAACTATAGCACATTTCCATAGCTGCGGCCACCATTCTTGAAAGCACTCAAGGAAAGAATGCTGCACTAATGTGCAGGCTGAACATATAGTCCATGCATTTTGTTCGTCTGGACTTTTTGAATTAAATCATAATGCATACCTTTTTGCTCCAGCACTATTTGGATGTGTCTTACATAATATTAGCATATTGTAAATGAGCAATTAATCCATTCTGGGTTTCATAAAAATGATTTCCTATGCCTCACGTATACTCTTACCACAATTTAATTTTTTTTAACTTGATCATTTGCTGTTTATCCTAAAATCTCTACATTAAAAAAAGGAACACATTTCTTTATTTCCCTTTATTAAAGATTCAGTGGCATTTGGTGGAAAGGTAAATGACATTTGAAAGGCAAGTAAGTGTCCTTTACCTTATAAAACATTAGATATGTGGCAAGTAATTGAAACTATTACATTCTGGAAGGTAAAAATATATTATCCTATCTTACTGCATATCTATACAAACATTCAATTAGAAAATACTTGTCAAGAGTATAATTCTATACTGAAACACCATGGAGAGCTGTTTTTGAAAATCTGTTTTTTTAGACCTATGTTAATGAGTCAACTAGATTATTATGAGTAATATTCTCACTAAACAGATATTCACAGCTCACCTCTGAGGCTCGTCTAAAGGGTAGGAATGAATATTCTAATATAATGCTGAATTGATCTTCTGGGGCCATTTGGTAGAACATTCTCATTGTATTGATGAGGAAAACTCCATCAAGGGAGTGGTTTATCCAAGGTCGCACCAAGGTCATGTCTGATCTGGACTGACACCCTGCTCCTTAGATTCCCTCCTGCTGCTTCTGCTCCTCTACCACCCTCCTTTTCCCTTAGCACAGATTTAAATGAAGATCTAGAAGCATCTGGGCTTTAGTTAACAGCTGGCCTAACCCCATCATAACTTTTTCTTTTTCCATCTACTCTGTAAGTTAAAAAAAACGACCCACTCTCCATTTTTTTTAGTCTCTCTTTGGCTACTATTTTGCAATTTTTCTGCTTTACTTCCTCTAAAATTTGAACACAATTTTGGTACTGACTCTTTTTCCTAAGTTCTTTTTGTTTATTATATGCTGAAGTGGTCAAGTCTGAACTGGCAGTGGTCAAGAAAGTCCCTGCATAAACGGTTGGCTTCTTGACCCCACTGAATCCGCTGAAAGGGCTGGCTAAAACATCTCCAAGGATGCTCCAAATAGAAGAGAGCGCCAGGCCCTTAAAAGTGTAGGACATTCCAGGGCTGCTTACCTTTGCCCCAGGATTCTAGAGTTTGCAGGAAGAAATATGAGAGAGATGGCATTGAAATGACTTCCCTGAGCCCAGGAAGGCATGTGTTAGTCTTGTTCTAAATGCAAAGCTGTAAAGCAACCTTCTCAAGACCAATACTGCTTGAATTGATATTCACTGAAAGTGACCCAAGAGTTTCAGAAATATTGCAACCACAAGGTTGCTAAGCATCACTCTAATGTACACAGAGGGAGACTAAAGACTTTAACACAGGCCAAGACTATTCAAACAGAAGGATCTCAAATGATCCTGAAAGCAACGTGACCTGAATGAATGCTTCCAGACTCTAGCAGGAATGAGTTCTGCCATTGTTGGTTTAAAGATGAAACTGCTATGTAATGGTCTTTATAAATTAAAAAAAAAAAATCCACTGAATTTTCCTCCAATTTCACTATCAATTTTTATTTTGGTATGTATAGACTTATTATACATATACGCTTAGATCATTGACGGTCAAGAATCTTGCACAAAGTAGGGACTTGATAAATAGTAAGACACTATAAGTTTTAGGAATGTTTCATTTGTTTCTTATACCAAAATATATTGTTCTGTAATTCTTAAACTAAAATTTTATCTACTTTATTATAAATATCCGTGCCATACAACAAAGCAAACATTTCATTAGTAAGATGTAAATGAAGCAACATTCTTTGGTTAAACATAAAAGAACACAGTTTTTAAAAAAAATTTAATTCAGTTGTTAGCTACCATGTTTGTGTGTCTATGTATGTGTATATTTAAAATGAAGACACACTTAAGCTATTTATTTTTAATTTAAACGGGGGAAAAAGTTCAAATGTAGTTTTCATTTCCTATTTTAAACTAAATACTGACCATGATCCCTGGATATGCTGAGCTTTGACTAATTATTATGGAAATCTTTAAAATATGTGAGATTCCAGCAAAACACTCTTAGAGCACACCAACGCTTCTATCACTCCAAGAACTTGCTTTAGAATGCACCAGTTACTATTTTGCCTAGGCTGATTAACCTTCTTAGTGATTCACTTTAAAAACAGCCTCCCAGCCGGGCTCGGTGGCTCAGCCTGTAATCCCGCGCCTTGGGAGGCCGAGGTGAGTGGATTGCCTGAGCCCGCGGGTTCGAGACCCGCCTGGGCAACTTGGCGAGAACTCATCTCTACAGTAAATCAAAAAATTAGCCGGGCGTGGTAGCGCGCGCCTGTAGTTCCAGCTACTTGGAAGGCTGAGGCGGAAGGATCGCCGGAGCCCAGCAGGTCGAGGCTGCGGTGGCGGGAGCGGCCACTGCACTCCAGTCTGGGCGAGAGTGAGCCTCCAACTCAAAAAAAAAAAAAAAAAGCAGCCTCCCATCATCTTTCTCCTTCCTTGAAACTCTCTCTGACTCTGGTTTCAGTGACACTAAGTCTTCTGTCTAAATTTTAAATTAAAAATTTAAAACTCCCTGTTTTTATAACCTCTTTAGTTCCCAGTGTCAATCCTCATTCTAAGTTAGTATGCACCCTTTAGTGCCATTTAACATAGAAAGATAGAAAGATGGCCCCCACGATCCCATTCCACAAGCATTTTCCTTTACATCCTTTCTACTACTGGTGAGGAGCAACTGAGTGAAAGAGACAAGAGACTTAATCACATGTATAGTGCATTAAGGCCAAAAGAGTAAATATTGTAAGTATTATAAAAAGAGTAAATATTGACTTACTCTCCAGGCTGGGAACTTAAATTTTCTCTTTTTGAATAGACAGTATGATTGCATCATGATGTTACCAAGAATTACCATTTTTATGTGGTTGAGGATCATAAATAACTAGATCCTGGAGAACAGGCCATTGGTTTAGAAAGACTAGGCAGAACATGAGTGGAAGGGGAAAAATGGAGGGAGACCATCTATGTTCTTGAACAGCTAATGGAAAGACCGTTTTCTTGAATTGCTGATTTTTGTTTTGTTTTGTTTTCATTTTCTTTCTTCTTTTCTTTTTTTAATTTTTGTTTATTTTTGGCAATTGACTCTATATGTATGCCACTTCAGAAGCTGAAGTCATAATTAATAAATGAATAAATTGCATCCATTACCAGAATTCCTACTTTTTGTCTCCAGCCTGGATTTCCTTTGAGTCACAGAACCTTATGCAGAGTTACTGCCCAATTTTATCCATATTATTTCCAGCTAAGCATTTGAGGAAGAGAACTTGTGTACCTTTTATTCTTCTTGCTCTGGTGTTTTTTTTATCTCATTGCTGCTCATGAAGAAACTTCAAAGTTACCCTTAAGGACTCAATAATCCTCATCCTCCAGGTCAAATCCATCCATTCTTCACACCTCTGCTATCACTATCCTAGTCCAAGCCACCAGGATCTCTTGTCAGGATTATATCAATACCCACAAGCTGTTTTTTAGAGTTATATATGCATGTATAAATTCTACATGGAGTAAAAAGTCAAATGGTTCTACAAGATTTCTTCAAGACTTGTTATACACACACACACACACACACACACACACACACACACACACACACGCATGCACACTGTACTGTCATTCTTCTGCTAATTTTCCAGCTCCAAGTTAACCATTTTCAATCCTATTAATTGATCCTTTCTGCCATGACTTCTAGAGCTTCACAAAGTAAATGTATATTGTTACTTCTTTATTCAGAATGGGGCATTAATTTCCTGCACATTTTGTATTTCCTGGAGTTTCTAATTGTCTGGTGTGTATTGTTTTAATTTGCTGACTTTTTTACTTATCACAACTCTTTGCAAATCGTCTATATCTACTCTTTAGCTTGATGTATGGGATGCTCTTTCAGTTTCTGCTTCTTGGAGATTCTGTCCTACCACCTGTGTACTTGTTCCAGTCTGATTGACTGCCACTCTGCTTTGCGACACCCTTCTGACCCAGCCCTCTCTACCCCCAGGCATTCCTTTCACCTTTCTTCTGTATTTCCTGTTTTCTGTAGTCCAGAGCTTCTATTGACAATGAACTCGTCCATGACTCAGTCCTTGCTTTAGCAGAATACCTCCTGCTGAAGACTCTTGAGAAACGAAAGAGGTGAGTTTTTGTACCTTGAAGGTCACAATGGTTTTTGTTCTACTCTAGCAATTTATTAACAGTGTCTGACTATTATTATTTATTAACAGTGTCTGTTCTAGAGTAAAAATAGCTGTCCTTCAGGCTTGAAAGGCTTTGTGCCATCGTCTTCCAAGCTTCTAGGGTTGTTATTGAGAGTTCTGTTTTGATTCCAAATTACTTATCTATATCCTTTTTCCTTGTTTTCTGTTTTTCTCTGGAGGTTTGTTCTTAATTGTGTTTCTCTAAAATGTCATAATGCTTTGGGGGCATGCAATAGACTTTTGCAATCCATAAATTTATGTTTCTGTGTCTTTGGGAATTTTCTTATACTCTTCCAACAGTGACTGCTTTTCTCTATTTGTTCGGTTATTTCTATTTGAAATGCCTATTATTTTGATAATGGCCCTTGCAAGCTGATCTTCTAATTTTCTTGTGTTATCTCTTGTTTTCATATCTTTGCTCTATAATCCAGAATATATTCCTACTTTGTATTTTTGCCCTTCTATCGGGAATATATAACTTGCTCTATCTTCCTAGCCTACAATTATGTTTTTTCATTTCTGCTATGCTTTTATTTTTAATAACATGAAGTCATTTTGCTTTCTATATTCATCTTATTATTTAATAGCATCTTCACATTCATCTTTGCATACCTTTTTCTCTCTCAACTTCTTATAGTTTTTATCATTTTATTTTTCCTACGTAGTTTTGTTTCCTTAAATTGGCTTTTTAAGTCTCTTTTTATTTTAGTCTCTTTTTTTTCAGTAAAGAAGTTTTCCTCAGATCCCTGATCATTCTTGGCTGACTGCTTATACTGGAAGATTAAAGTCAAATGGGGGCTCTGAGAGTGTATGGTGGGGGACCGAAAAAACACTGGGATTCATTTTTGGAGGGCAGGTCACTTGGAGTACAGGTTTCCCCTGCTAGTTAAGTATTCTAGGAACCCATCAACATCAGTGTACCAACTATCGTTGCTGTGAAAGGCTGCGTTCAGTTTCGGTGAATTTTTTTCTGAAGGTTCTTTCAACATATTTGCCCGTTTCATGATGGGTGATTTACACAAACCACCTGCCCACCCTGCGCTGAGTGTTCAACAGTTTTTGACCAAAAACTATAGGACCCCAGGGCCCCACCCTGCCTAGTCATTTGATCTCACCCTGAGTGCCTTTTTTTCTGTTTCCCCAGATGAAAAAAGTCTTCAAAGGGAAACATTTTACCAATATGGATGAGGTGAAATGAAAAACAGCAGAAACACTAAAAGACATCAAAACTGACAAGTTCAAACACTGTTTTGCACAGTGGAAAAAGGGTCTCCATAGGTGTATTTTATCACACGAAGAGTACTTTGGAGGCAACTGAAGTTTAAACATGTAGGAATAAATACCCATTTAAAAAAAAAGGTTTCAAGCAAAGTTTATTTAGAAAGTAAATGAGAGAGAGAGAAATCCAGAAAGAGAAGATTCACCTCCCCAAGACAGGGGAGGGGACCAAGGCTAAGGAAACATGGCCCACATTTTTTAATAATAAATTCTGAGGGTTTTTTGGGTCCCTTGGAATTTTTCCAGTATAAGCTCAGTAGAGAAATCTGCACTTTGGGGAACCCCCTGAGTCTTATTTTAAAGTCTTTCCTCTGTGTCTTAGATCATCCAAAAACACTTTCCCCTGTTCAGTGCTTAGCTAGAAGAAGCCTAACCAAATTCTCAAACCCAAGTTGAGGAACAGGACTGTGGGGTAAATACAGGACATGTGCCCCACTCCCCTTCCCCTGCTGATAACTGCCTTCTGACTGGGAGAATGGCCCCTGACCAAGGCCACTGTGTTCAGTAGAAATACCCTTGAAGATGTGCATATCAGCAAAATCAAGACAGCTTCAAAGAGAAAACATCTTCGTTTCTTCTTCTTGGCGTATAATGCTTGTACCCTTTCCCACACCGGGGTGTATAATCTCTCCCCACGTCTATTAGGGTATGGGAAACCTTGTACTGACCAGTCACCATCAGTTGCCTCCCATAAGTAATAATAAACCCATGCCTTTACCAACTTGTCCTCTGGGTGGTTTCTTTGGAATAGTAAACCACACAATTGCCCTGTCTGATCTGGACATGCCGCAATACAACTGGCCTCACCAAAAGGATGTTCAGGAGAAATTTCCTGTTTAGTCGACAGGGGTGAAAAGTTACCGCTGGGGGAAATACCAGGTCAGGACACGGCTCAATATGGTCTGACTTCACCAGCCTAGTGAGTAGGGCGATATCCCCCAAACGCCAGCTGGGCTGCTGGGGTTCTTCCAGGCAGTCGAGGAAAAGAGGACTTTTCAGAGAGAGAGAAAAAAACAAGGAGTAGAGGGCAATATCAGTGGTTTCTGAGAAGGAGGTAGAGGCCAGAAACCAGACCCACTGGCCTCAAGAGGAGTTCCAGTTGGAAAGGGAGGCTAGCCTAACTCAGGCAGACAGCAAAGAGTACATCACAGCCAGTTAGAGCAAATGACTGAGCTGGTGGGCCTAGCATGCAGATTTGCAAAATTTTGCCAGAGGGCTAGAGCAAATATTCTGTTGCATCTCTGGGATATAGGAGCTGATGGCACAGTGTCGTCAGGACAAGCGCTGGCTAAAATGGCATCCGTCCCAGCCGTCCCTCCCTTAGAAAATGCTTATGTGGAACAGGGCGGCATGAGGAAGAGGCATCTCTTCTTAACATGGATGGCAGGATGCCAGGGTGCCTGGCCAGATGAAGGGAGTCTCTGGGGGATTCCCTGTTGTGGGAGTGCTTGTGTGAATTGGAAATGCAATATGCCATCAATAGGGAATCCTATGAAGGGCAGACATAATGACCTTTTCAGAAGGGATGACGATAACGTGATATAGTCAGCTCCCAGCTCGACATATGGTCCTCCCCAGCCTTTGGTGGGTGGCCTGTTTCTGGGGCCACCCAGGCTGTAGAAGATTTGGGGAGACAGAGCTCATAGGTCAGAACAAGAGGATCAGAAAGGTGAAAGAAGCTGGAACTGGGACCCAGGGAGCAGAGAAGGGAGTGTACCTGTGTGTGGAGGAATGCAGTAAGGTGACCAGAAGGCAATTGTGGGTTAACCTCACAATGGCAGGGAGATGATCCCCACAAAACAGTCTAGTGTTATACTAGTTTATTCAGCTGTAGCAACAGCTGCCAAGAGAAAAACGTGTCCGGCCTTGGCCAGAGATGCAAGCAGAGGTGCGGGCCACTCCACGCTTACAGCATTGCTTGACTGTCACCAAGAAGAGGAGTTGCATGGCTCCCCTTGTGTGGAGGCGACAACCGTGTCAGGAAAAGAGCTAAACATCACTTTTCCATTCTCTCAAGTCCAGGAGTGGGGCTGAGAGACATCTCTGTATACTGGGGGCCCCGTATCAGCCTTGCTATATACGGATCTTCATGGAACATTCAGCAGGTGATTGCCTTGATGGATGCTGGGTCGAAATGCAACCTAGTTTATGGAAACCCCTCTAAGTTTGAAGGACCCTGACATAGATGGGTATGGAAGAAACGCAATGAGGGTATGGAAAGTGAGGTTGACACTGGGAATCGGTAGGCTGCTCCCCAGAGAATGCACAGTCTATATCCTCAGTGAAAGAATACATGTTGGGAACTGATGTGTTGCAAGGACTGTGTCTGCCCAGGAGTGCTGGGGACTTTCATTTGATTCTGAAGCAGGGAAGTAGAAGCTGTCCTGTGAGGTAAAGCCCTTATGCCCTGGTGCAGCTGCCACCACCCTGAAGAGTGGTGGCTACTAAGCAATACCGGCTCCCAGGGGCCATAAAGAAATAGGAGAAACAATCTCAGAATTGGCTAAAGTGGACATAACAAGGCCAGCCCACTGCCCATTTAACTCTCCTTTATGGTTGGTCAGAAAACTGGAGAGTACGTGGAGAATGACAGTGGACTGTGGAGAACTCAGTCAAGTACTTCCTCCCCTGTGCATCACATTCCTGACATAACAGACCAACTAAGGACTGAATTGAGCACCCACCATGCTGTATTGGATTTAGCTAATGCACTGTTTAGTGTTGATGTTCACCCTGACAGCCAAGACCAATTTGCCTTGACCTGGGAGGGACACCAGTAGACCTTCACCGTGTTACCTCGGGGCTACCTACCCAGCCCGACTGTCCACCACAGGATGGTTGCTGAAGATCTGGAGAAATGGAAGTCCCCCACCTCAGTGAGAATGGCCCATTATGTGGGTGATATCATACTAACCTCTGATTCTCTTTCAGATTTAGGAAAAGTAAGTCCATCACTCGTCACTCACCTGTGGAAAAGGGGATGGGCGATAAACCAAGCCGAAGTCCCAGGGCCTGGATGGTCTGCCAAGTTCTTGGGTTTTGTTTGGGCAGGTAAGACTAAAGTGATGCCATCTGCTGGGATGGGTAAAATCCAGACTGCTTCTAGGCTGACCATTACAAGTAGCTACAAGAGTTCTTAGGACTATTGGACTCCTGGAGGGTGTTTATCCCCCATTTGGCACAAATAGTCCACCCTTGTACCAGCGTATTAAAAAGGGGGCACGATGGACTAGACTTCCAGGCCATCTTCAGTTATGCAAAAGCTACAATATGGAGAGTGCAGACATTGGGCATTCTAGACCCAGCACTACCCTGCAAATTGGATGTCAATATCTCCCCAGAGGGCGACATATGGGGGCTTTGGCAATGGGGCTCTGGTCACAAACCTGGAAAGGGACAGAAGCCTGCTATGGCCCAAATGAACAACAGGTGAACGCCATTTACCAAGCACTGTCAACTACCGAGCCCATCAACAGGCAAGTGGCTGTGATGGGCAGGACACCCCTGCTAATCATGGGATGAATTCATGACCTCTCTGTGCAACCTCGCAGCTCCAGTGCCCAAACAACCACAGTAACTAAGCAGAGGGCTTACCTGCAACAACACAGTAAGTTATCTACCAGACCTTTGAGACATGAATCGCAACAGTTTTGGGGCCCAGTCACATTTGTAGATCCTGATGAAATGCCTGCAGAACTCCCTCTTTTGACACCTTCGCCCATTAAGGAAGGAGCACCACCGGTGCCAGAGGACTCCTGGTATACTGATGACCCCTGCAGAGGGCACCCCACTCATTGGAGAGCTATTGCATCCACCGATACTATTTGAATGGATGATGGCATGCAACCGAGTCGTTGATGGGAGGAGCTATGAGCAATATGGATAGTTATAGCCAAGGGAAAAAACCCGGTAACCATCTACATTGACAATTGAGCAGTGTTTAAGGGTATTACACTGTGACTTCCACCATGGGAAAAGCAGGACTGGCTGAGAATGAATAAGCCCTTGTGGAGACAAGACATGAGTGGGACACTGTAAGTGAAGCCGACACATGTCGTGATTGTCTGTCATGTGTCAGGGTACATCCCTTTAGCCAGCCCAGGAGATGTTGAAGCCAATGCTCTAGGCTGCGTGAGGTGGTCAGAGGAAACTCCAGTAGAGGACATGACAATAGGGTTACACGAGAAAATGAAACATGGCAGACAGAAGACGCTTGGGAAGTAGCTAAGGCTTGGGAATTGCCAGTCAGATGTGTGAACATTGTCCTTGCCTGCCAACATTGCCCTGTTTGTATGGAATGCCACCCTTGGAGACTGCCACAGGTGATGAGGCAGGTGAAGAGAGGGGATTCTTTGTTAAACCGTTGACAGGTAGACTATATAAGAGCACTTCCCTCATCAGGAGAGACGCGATATGCACTGACCTGCATGGACACCTGCGTGGCCATCATGTAGGCGTGCCTCAGTAAGTGTGTCTTCAGAGGGTTGTCTCAGTTTATGGCAGCAAACGGGACTCCAGAAATCATGGAGAGCGACCAAGGGGCCCATTTTACAGACCACCACATACAGCAATGGGCTGATGCCCATGACATTACTTGGATATTCCACTTGCCCTATGACCCCATTAGGAAAGGTGTGATCGAATGCACTCATGGTCTCTTGAATGATGACCTACACACCAAGCAACACTCGCTGCAGGAGTGAACCGCCCACCTGGGCATTAAATGACCACCTTTGGGCTGAACAGCCCTCATGGTGAAAGAGCCATGGTCTCCTGCCATAAGACTCCAAATTTAAACCACTGACATTGCTTTAAGGCCCCAAGGGGTGATGAGAATAACTTGTTGTTGCCAGCCCCACAGAGTGTAGTACCTAGGGTTAATGCCCTCCACTGGCCATAGAAGATACACACGGAACCCCGCTGGTGTTCTCTGTTGTCCCCAGGGGCAGGGTGTAGAAAAGGGATTGGAAATATCCCCCTCTGTCATGGGTCAGTGGACCAACACGGTTAAGTGCACAAATCAGATCAGACCCTTTCCCCTGGAACAATAATACTATCCTTACGGAATTTAAGGGTTCCCCCTCTGTCCCTGTCAATACTAGCTAAGAGGGCTTCCTGACCTGATAGAGCATGGTATGCAAAACCCGGGAAGCCCGCCTTAAGTGTGATTCTCCTGTTGCCAGTGTCCTGCCTGACAAACATGACTGGCCACTGTCGGTCCCAGTTCAACCCCTCTCTTACCACCCTTAGTCTGGTTGCAGGAAACTCCTGCCTGCAACGGGCAGCGACTTTGGCGCGTGTCCACAACCGATCAGCCTGCTGGGTCTGCTCAGAACTCCCCACGTCCGCGACCTACACGCTCCCCTGGACGGTGCAGGCGGCGAATCACACGGAATGGGGTCGAGGCTCCGGGGATGGGATGAACACACTGCCGCCGACACAGCCAGGCGTTTGATGGGACAGAACAATACCCAACTGCGCATCTCTTCCTTGGTCAGGGAAACAGTCGAGCAGCCTCAACCCGCGCTGGGGGACTCAGTCTGGGATGGGCGGGGGTGGTTGACTGCAGTGCGGGTCCAGCTCCAGGACCCCGCTAGCCACTGCCTGGAACGGAGAAATGCCACCCCAAAAGAGAGCACGCGGGACGTGGGGCGGACATGCCATGGGCGCAGTGCCTCAGCATCTCGGTGCTGAGCAGCGCAGAGAAGTGGGACGGCAGAACCACTCTTTGGGGAGTGGGGCTCCTCCTCTACCCTGGAGCACCCTGTGGGCATGTGGATCCCGGGGCTGGCCCAGTTTGCTATACAGCTGGACTGGAAGGTGCACATGGGGTTGGCCCTACATCCCCGGCCGAGTCCTGAAGATCCTCCCCCACAGACCTCCCCGGCATGGGGATGCCTCCTCTGAGAGTCATGGAGAACGCCGTGCTCCCTGGTGGTTTTATTTCCTGGCAGTTCATCCCCCCAATGTCAAAGCCAAAGCCGGGGATATTTACATCGAGAGTGCTGTGGAGGCCTTGGCTAATCACTTGGTCAACGCTCTCAACGCCGGCTCTCGGGCTTTCCAGCTGCCGAAAAAGGGAGTCTCCCAAGTATGTAAAGTCTTGCAAAAGAGAATGGCTCTGGACAGGCTAACAGTTGCGCAGGAAGGGACTTGCGTCGTGATCAAAGCCGAATGCTGGGTTCATATTCCTGGTGTCCCCCACAGTACAACTCCTGCCTCACCCACCGTGCACGCTGAAGTCCAAGTCTGCCGTGCCATGGCGCAGGACCCTTTGTCTGACTGGTTTTGCTCTCTTAGTTTGGGGGGGAAGAAAGTGATAATAGGTGTTGGGATCATCCTAGGTGTTTTGCTCTTTGGTATCTGTGGACTGTATTGTATGTGTGGAATTTGGATGCAGTGTATAACCTATCGCTCCACACCAGGGACTGTCCGGAAGACTGACATGTAAACAAGTGTGGGGTGGCCAGTGTAAGGGTGAGGTGTAGGGTGAATGCAGGACATGTGCCTCATCCCCGCCCCCCCCCTTGCTGATAACTGTCTTGCCACTGGAAGATAGTCCCTGGTCATGGCCTCCTGTGTCTGGTAGAAATGCCCTTGAAGGTGTGCACATCTGCAAACTCAAGACGACTTCCAAGAGAAAACATCTTTGTTTTTTCTTCTTGGCATGTAATGTTGGCTGCCTTTCCCATGAAAAATGCAGTACCAGGCGTTTTTTTTTCTGGCACACAATACTTGTTATTTAAATGAATAAATGAATCTATAAAGATAAGAGAACCGAGATAAACATTATTAAAATGGTTAGGACATAGACTTGTACCTATAGCTATTTTAATTATTATGTCATAATAATAATATAATCTCTCCCCACATCTATTGGGGTGTGGGAAACTTTTTACTGATCATTCCCTCAGTTCCCTCCCATAAGTAGTAATAAACCCATGCATTTACCAACCTGTCCTCCGGGTGACTTCTCGGGAGTGGGTAAACACTACATGAGCGCGCTGTCTGACCTGAGGCTGCCAAGATAAAAGGACTCAGATTTTCTACATCCAACATGTGCTTGTTCGTTTTACTACTTTCAGACTTTCCCACCTCAGCCATCCTCGCAACTGGACATGGGGTTGCCTGTACAGAGATTTTGTGTTTATTTCTCCAGAACATACGCACTTCTATCCTTCTGCTCTTGTGGGAGGGGACATGGTGTTCTCAATGCAAATGGCTTACAGTCCACTCTCATTTATTTAGCTGCTTCTTTATCGCTGGAAAGACCCTAGGAAACCCGTCGTAGGAATCTGCTTGGTTCTGACCTTTCTTATTGTTGGTTTAGGATTCAGCCTTCTCCTTGGTACTGGCTCATCTGTTTCCCAGCTTTGACAATTCCGCTGCTTGTTGTCCCCTCTCCTATTTTCCATGACTTTAGACCTTTTACAACTATCATCTGTCATTCTTCCATGTTTACCCAGAATTCCGTAGCCGATTTCTTTACTTCTGCTCTATAACCAAAATTATTTTTTAAAAAATAGAAATTAGGTTAGTCTTTGCTTAAAAGCCTGCACTCACCTCCAAATCCCCTAAGAGGTGAAAAATAATTCTAGCTCCTGCCTTCTTTCTTATATTCTGTTGTTCCACTTCTTGTTGCTCCTCATGCTCTCATTCATGGTTGCCCGAATCAACAAATAAAAAGACAAATATCACTTGGGACATACCTGTATTTTTTTTAAAAAAACATTCTGGATCTGAAATTTAAATTTAACTGGAAGTTCTGTATCGTCTCTGCAATAGAGCTTCTCTACATAGCAGCCTTTTCAAGGTCGTTGAGCAAGCAGATTGTTTTTCAGCATCCTCCGACTGCTGTGTGATTGACACTGTCCCTCCCTCCACTTCCCCAATTTTCCCTGTTGCCTGCCCTATGCGAGTATCAAGTCCCTCCCCCAGTGCTAAGTTCTCAGAGAGGCTTGTCTTGATCTCCCAAACCAGATTTTATCTCCCTACATTCTTTCACGAAAATTCTCTTTCTTCTTCTGATGAGGGATTGCAATTGCAATTAAAATGACTTGACTCATTACCTGTTGAAGCTTTGTCATACTAGATTGTAAGCAACGTGAGGGCGATGACCTCGTTTATAGCCATAGTACAGTATCAGGCATTTTTTTCTGGTACATAATACTTATAATTTAAATGAATAGATGAATCTATAAAAATAAGAGAACCCAGATAAACATTATTAAAATGCTTAGGACAGAGACTTGTACCTGTGGTTATTTTAATTATTATGTCAATCTACAAAGTCATTTCAAAATATTGCATACTCATTTTATCCATTTCCTGTTTATTCACTTCAATCCTAGACATAATTGCTAGTTGATTTAGTTTTAACCTAAATAAACTAAAAATCATCTGACTTAGTTTTGGAAAGTTATGTGTCTCCGAGAATTATGAATAGCAGAAAAGCTCATCTGAGGGTATTAGAAATAAATATATACATATGCCAGGAAGTGCTGAAGGAAATGAAAAAAAGTAAAGCATGGTAAGAGGCCCAGACAACAATGGGAGAGCTATTTTAGATACGGAGACCAGGGAAGGTTTTATGTGAAGTTCACATTAGAGGAGAATCAGGAGAAGATTTGAGATCTAGCCCTGAAGATATCTGATTGTTCTTTACTTATACTCACCTACACACAAGAAAAATATTTTCCTATTTCACAATTATTTTCCATAATTTGCAATGTACTTTTCTCGTCACAGACCCGATACTTCGCATGATTCCAGTTAGCACCTTGTATTTTTTTCTCTTCATTTCCAGTTTCCAGCTGATGACATTTCAAGCCTGCCTGGCATAAGAATGAGACCCACATTGGGCTATCTATTTGTGTTACAGAAAGAGAAGTTTTGAGATGATTGTGCTGATAGGATCACAACTAAATTACTTGCCAGTAGTACTTAAATTTTTAGTTATTTTCTGTGTAGAATGATGGTTTTGGCTTACTCTTTCATCCACATAGGGTTAATACAAGTTTCCAGAGAAGACTCATCATAGGGGAGTTATCATAGGGGGCGATTTGAAACTGAGACACATAGTTCCACTAGTCATCCTCCCTTCCTGTTACTATCCACAAACCTTGAGTGGTCCTGGAATTTGATATCAAATGATTTTTGAATATGTTGCAGGCAGCCAATAAGCTTTATTTCCACATACAAACTCTTCACTCCAAAAGTGAAGGCCAGAGAGAGAGAGAGAGAGAGAGAGAGAGAGAGAATGAGAGAGAGAGAGAGAGAGGGAGAGAGAGAGAGAGAGAGAGAGAGAAACCCAACAGATCTAAGCACTATTTTAAATGAAACTATTTGAAATGAAACTGAAAACCAGACTACAGTAAAATGATAACCCCAGCAGTTTGTCACATATTAATCTCAAATTTAATATACAATACATATTACATTTTATTTACCTACATTATAAACTTTGTATTGATATGAAAAAGTTCACTTCTCTATATTGTTAAACAACTTCTTATAATGGAAATAGCTTTCATCATTTTATCTAATCGTAAATGCCCTGCCCTGCAATAATAGCTAATACTGAGTGCTTAGTAAGCACTGGAGTAAATGCATTAGATCAATAGATGATAGATAGATAGAGATTTGTTTTTGATATAAACTTATTTCAACATCACATGAACTATTATAAGATGAGGTTTAATATGCCCCCATTTTACAGAGGAGGAAACTGAGGAACAGAGAAGATAAGTAATCGGTCTAAAATTGCAGAGCTAATAAGTGGCAGATCCTTAATTCAAACCCAAATACTCCTGATCCAAAGCTACATTATCAAATACTAATCACGATTCTTTTTTTTTTTGTGTGTGTGTTGGAGTCTCACTCTGTCACCCAGACTGGAGTGCAGTGGCCGCTCCCGGCCACCGCAGTCTCGACCTGCTGGGCTCCGGCGATCCTTCCGCCTCAGCCTTCCAAGTAGCTGGAACTACAGGCACGCGCTACCACGCCCGGCTAATTTTTTGATTTATTGTAGAGATGAGGTCTCGCTTGCCCAGGCAGGTCTCGAACCCGCGGGCTCAGGCAATCCACTCACCTAGCCTCCCAAAGGCGCGGGATTACAGGCTGAGCCACCGAGCCCGGCTTGTTTATTTATTTTTATAGATGGGGTCTTACTCTGTCACCCAGGGTGCAATGCAGTGTTATAATCATGGTTCACTGCAGCCTTGACTTCCTGGGTGCCAGTGATCTTCCTGCCTTAGCCTCCTGAGTAGCTGGGATTAAAAGCATGCATGCCCAGCTAATTTTTTGCTTTTTTTTGTAGAGACAAGGTCTGGCTATGTTGCCTAGGCTGGTCTTGAATTCTTGGTTTCAAGCAGTTTCCTGTCATGGCCTCCCAAAGTGCTGAGATTATAGCCATGAGCTACTGCACGCAGCCTTGAATTGTATGTTTAAAAAAAAAATTTTTTTAGTTGGAGTCTCACTGTTGTCCAGGCTGGGGTGCAGTGGCCTGCTCACGGCCACCACAGCCTCAATCTGCTGGGCTCAGGTGATCCTTCTGGCTCAACCTTCCAAGTAGCTAAGTAACCACCACACCCAGCTAATTTTTTTTTTTTTTTTTTTGAGTCTGGGTATCACTCTTCTTGAATTACTTAGGCTGGAATGTAGTGACACCATTATGGCTCACCAAAACCTTGACCTTGTAGGCTCAGGTGATCCTTCCACCTTAGCCTCCCAAAGTGCTGGGATTTCATGTGTGAGCTACTGTAATTGGCCTGAATTGTATACTTGAATAATGCATCTTCTATGCATTTGTTGGGTTATGCTTACATTATCTTTATTTTTATATCTATTAGCCTTCTCTAATTCCTCAATCTCTGTCTTTTTTATTCTGCTTTCATTGTGCTTACCTCCTTATTTACCATTAATTTAATAGTTTTGGATTAGTATTGTTTTGGACTTCATTTTGAGGACTGCAATATTTCTTTTTTTTTTTTTTTAGTTGGAGTCTCATTCTGTCGCCCAGGCTGGAGTGCAGTGGCACTCTCATGGCTACCACAGCCTCGACCTGCTGGGCTCAGGCGATACTTCCACCTCAGCCTTCTAAGTAGCTGGAACTGCAGGCATGCACCACCACTCCTGGCTAGTTTTCTGATTTATTGTAGAGATGAGGTCTCGCCAAGTTGCCCGGGCTGGTCTTGAACCTGTGGACTGAGGCAATCCTCTCACCTCGGCCTCCCAAAGTGCTGGGATTATAGGCGTGAGCCACCATATCCAACCAGGACTGCAATATTTCTCTGGGAGTTATTGATGTACTCAATTCATGTTTTCGTTAAGCTGTTTTATAGTGTAAAGCAACTGTCAACACAGTGTCTTCTGTTCTATATTATGTGGGACTCTTGATATCTTCTAGTATGATTTGGTCAAACTAACTAAAGTGAGAGAATATATAAACAATATACGAGGGACCCAAAACAAACCGGAATTATCTTTTGGAGGGTAGTCCCCTTGTAGCACAGGCTTTCTCTGCTAGTTAAGTGTTCTAAGAACTCATAGGCATCCGTGTATTAGCTAGTATTGTTGTGAGAGGCTGCATTGGGCTTCAGTGACTTTTTTTTTAGATTCTTTCAATGCTTTTGCCCATGTCATGATGGGTGATTTACGAGTGCACCTGCCCACACCATGCTGCGTGTTCAATGGTTTTTGACCATAAGCAGCATGACCCCTGTTCCCCACTCTTCCTATTCACCCAATCTCATCCAAAGTGACTTTTTTTGTTGTTGTTTCCCTGGATGAAAAAAGTCCTCAAAGGGAAACATTTTCACTGACATGGAAGAGGTGAAATAAAAAAACGCAGAAGCACTAAAGGACAGCAAAATTGACAAGCTCAAAAATTGTTTTGAGCAGTGGAAGAAGCATCTTGCTAGAATTGCATCAAGTGGAGAGTACTTTGAAGGTGACCGAAGTTTAAACATGAAAGAATACATACACAATTTTCTTATAAATAAATTCCAAGTTTTGGGGGTTCCCCCCCATATTAAATAATCCCTTGTAACTTTCAATTCTCCCAGGTCTGAGGCTCCTGAGAATAAGCGCTTTTTTCTCTTTTCTTTGTGAACTTGACTAGAGAATGGATGATGCTTAAATAAGTAAATAACGACATAGCGACTCTAGTTCTAAGATAGTAGGAATTCCAAAAAGACAGTCTGGCCGGACTCGGTGGCTCAGCCTGTAATCCCACGCCTTGGGAGGCTGAGGTGAGTGGATTGCCTGAGCCCGCGGGTTCGAGACCCGCCTGGGCAACTTGGCCAGACCTCATCTCTACAATCAATCAAAAACTAGCCGGGCGTGGTAGCGCGCGCCTGTAGTTCCAGCTACTCGGAAGGCTGAGGCAGAAGGATCGCTGGAGCACAGCAGGCCGAGGCTGCGGTGGCCGGGAGTGGCCACTGCACTCCAGTCTGGGCGATGGAGTGAGACTACAACTCAAAA